>NW_027019384.1:2547912-2561961 GCF_013076305.1 Rhopilema esculentum | reverse complement strand
ATCGATAGCTAGAGTTTGAGGAGAAGTAGTCAAGGATTAAAGTATTTTGAAAAAAAAACTAGAACAACTGAAGTACCTGTGCTTTAAATCATCAAAGAAATACCTTGAGAAAAATCAAACGTTTTGGAATCTTATCTCAGTGTTGATTCAAGTAAAAATAAGGCCCCTTATTTTCTGAATAAAATGAAAAAGATCATAGATTCGGTAATTTGAGGAGAAGTAGTCAAGGACTAAAGTATTTTGAAAAACATTTAGAAAGACTTAAGAACCTCTGCTCTAAATCATACAAGGAATACCTTGAGAAAAATCAAACGTTTTTTAATCTTATCTAAGTTTTGACTCTAGTAAAAATAAGGGCCCTTATTAACTGAATAAAACGAAATAGATCATAGATTCTGTGCCCTAAAAAATTCTAAGAGAGATCTACAAAAAGATAAACTTTTTCAATCGATAGCTAGAGTTTGAGGAGAAGTAGTCAAGGATTAAAGTATTTTGAAAAAAAACTAGAATAACTTAAGAACCTCTGCTCTAAATCATCAAAGGAAAACCTTGAGAAAAATCAAACGTTTTGGAATCTTATCTCAGTGTTGATTCAAGTAAAAATAAGGCCCCTTATTTTCTGAATAAAATGAAAAAGATCATAGATTCTGTGCCCTAAAAAGTTCACAAAGAGACCTACAAATAGACACTCTTTCTCGATCGATAGCGAGAGTTCAAAAGAAATAGTCAAGGATTAAAGTATTTTGAAAAAAAACTAGAATAACTGAAGTACCTCTGCTCTAAATCATCAAAGAAATACCTTGAGGAAAATCAAACGTTTTTTAAACTAATCTAAAGTGTTAATTCTAATTAAAATAAGGCCCCTTATTAACTGAATAAAAAAGAAAAAGATCATAGATTCGGTGCTCTAAAAAATTCCAAGAGGAGACATACAAAAAGACAAACTTTCTGGATAGATAGCTAGAATTTGAGGAGAAGTAGTCAAGGACTAAAGTATTTTGAAAAACATTTAGAAAGACTTAAGAACCTCTGCTCTAAATCATACAAGGAATACCTTGAGAAAAATCAAACGTTTTTTAATCTTATCTAAGTTTTGACTCTAGTAAAAATAAGGGCCCTTATTAACTGAATAAAACGAAATAGATCATAGATTCTGTGCCCTAAAAAATTCTAAGAGAGATCTACAAAAAGATAGACTTTTTCAATCGATAGCTAGAGTTTGAGGAGAAGTAGTCAAGGATTAAAGTATTTTGAAAAAAAACTAGAATAACTTAAGAACCTCTGCTCTAAATCATCAAAGGAAAACCTTGAGAAAAATCAAACGTTTTGGAATCTTATCTCAGTGTTGATTCAAGTAAAAATAAGGCCCCTTATTTTCTGAATAAAATGAAAAAGATCATAGATTCTGTGCCCTAAAAAGTTCACAAAGAGACCTACAAATAGACACTCTTTCTCGATCGATAGCGAGAGTTCAAAAGAAATAGTCAAGGATTAAAGTATTTTGAAAAAAAACTAGAATAACTGAAGTACCTCTGCTCTAAATCATCAAAGAAATACCTTGAGGAAAATCAAACGTTTTTTAAACTAATCTAAGTGTTAATTCTAATTAAAATAAGGCCCCTTATTAACTGAATAAAAAAGAAAAAGATCATAGATTCGGTGCTCTAAAAAATTCCAAGAGGAGACATACAAAAAGACAAACTTTCTGGATAGATAGCTAGAATTTGAGGAGAAGTAGTCAAGGACTAAAGTATTTTGAAAAACATTTAGAAAGACTTAAGAACCTCTGCTCTAAATCATACAAGGAATACCTTGAGAAAAATCAAACGTTTTTTAATCTTATCTAAGTTTTGACTCTAGTAAAAATAAGGGCCCTTATTAACTGAATAAAACGAAATAGATCATAGATTCTGTGCCCTAGAAAATTCCAAGAGAGACCTACAAAAAGATAAACTTTTTCAATCGATAGCTAGTGTTTGAGGAGAAGTAGTCAAGGATTAAAGTATTTTGAAAAAAAACTAGAATAACTTAAGAACCTCTGCTCTAAATCATCAAAGGAATACCTTGAGAAAAATCAAGCGTTTTGATTCTTATCTAAGTGTTGAGTCTAGTACAAAATAAGGCCCCCTATTAACTGAATAAAAAACAAAAAATCATACGTTCTGTTCCCCTAAAAAAATCTAAGAGGGCCCTACAAAAGTACAAACTTTTTCGATCGAAGGCTAGAGTTTGAAGAGAAGTAGTCAAGGATTAAAGAATATTGAAAAAAATTAGAATAACTTAAGAACCTCTGCTCTAATTCATCGAAGTAATACCTTGAAAAAATCAAAGAGCTTTGAATCTTATCTAAGTGTTAATTCTAATAAAAATAAGGCCCCTTATTAACTGAATAAAAAAGAAAAAGATCATAGATTCGGTGCTCTAAAAAATTCCAAGAGGAGACATACAAAAAGACAAACTTTTTCAATCGATAGCTAGAGTTTGAGGAGAAGTAGTCAAGGACTAAAGTATTTTGAAAAACATTTAGAAAGACTTAAGAACCTCTGCTCTAAATCATACAAGGAATACCTTGAGAAAAATCAAACGTTTTTTAATCTTATCTAAGTTTTGACTCTAGTAAAAATAAGGGCCCTTATTAACTGAATAAAACGAAATAGATCATAGATTCTGTGCCCTAGAAAATTCCAAGAGAGACCTACAAAAAGATAAACTTTTTCAATCGATAGCTAGTGTTTGAGGAGAAGTAGTCAAGGATTAAAGTATTTTGAAAAAAAACTAGAATAACTTAAGAACCTCTGCTCTAAATCATCAAAGGAATACCTTGAGAAAAATCAAGCGTTTTGATTCTTATCTAAGTGTTGAGTCTAGTACAAAATAAGGCCCCCTATTAACTGAATAAAAAACAAAAAATCATACGTTCTGTTCCCCTAAAAAAATCTAAGAGGGCCCTACAAAAGTACAAACTTTTTCGATCGAAGGCTAGAGTTTGAAGAGAAGTAGTCAAGGATTAAAGAATATTGAAAAAAATTAGAATAACTTAAGAACCTCTGCTCTAATTCATCGAAGTAATACCTTGAAAAAATCAAAGAGCTTTGAATCTTATCTAAGTGTTAATTCTAATAAAAATAAGGCCCCTTATTAACTGAATAAAAAAGAAAAAGATCATAGATTCGGTGCTCTAAAAAATTCCAAGAGGAGACATACAAAAAGACAAACTTTCTGGATCGATAGCTAGAATTTGAGGAGAAGTAGTCAAGGACTAAAGTATTTTGAAAAACATTTAGAAAGACTTAAGAACCTCTGCTCTAAATCATACAAGGAATACCTTGAGAAAAATCAAACGTTTTTTAATCTTATCTAAGTTTTGACTCTAGTAAAAATAAGGGCCCTTATTAACTGTATAAAAATGAAAAAGATCATAGATTCTGTTCTCCTGAAAAAGTCCATGAGAGACCTACAAAACGACAAACTTTTTCGATCGATAGGTAGAGTTTGAAGGGAAATAGTCAAGGATTGAAGTATATTGAAAAAAAATTAGAATAACTTAAGAACATCTGCTCTAAATCATCAGAGAATACCTTGAGAAAAAGCAAGCGTTTTGAATCTTATCTAAGTGTTGAGTCTAGTACAAAATAAGGCCCCCTATTAACTGAATAAAAAACAAAAAATCATACGTTCTGTTCCCCCAAAAAATCCAAGAGAGGCCTACAAAAAGACAAACTTTTTTGATCGAAGGCTGGAGTTTAAAGAGAAGTAGTCAAGGATTAAAGAATCTTGAAAAAAATTAGAATAAGTTAAGAACCTCTAAACTAAATCATCAAAGGAATACTTTGAGAAAAATCAAACAATTTTCAATCTTATCTAAGTGTCGATTCTAGTAAAAAAAAGGCCCTTTATTAACTGAATAAAAAGGAAAAAGATCATAGATTCTGTTCCCCCAAAAAATCCAAGAGAGGCCTACAAAAAGACAAACTTTTTTGATCGAAGGCTGGAGTTTAAAGAGAAGTAGTCAAGGATTAAAGAATCTTGAAAAAAAATTAGAATAACTTAAGAATCTCTGCCCTAAATCATCAAAGGAATACCTTGAGAAAAATCAAACCTTCTTGAATCTTATCTAAGTGTTGAGTCTAGTACAAAATAAGGCCCCTTATTAACTGTATAAAAATGAAAAAGATTATAGATTCTGTTCTCCTGAAAAAGTCCAAGAGAGACCTACAAAACGACAAACTTTTTCGATCGATAGGTAGAGTTTGAAAAGATATAGTCAAGGATTAAAATATATTGAAAATAAATTGGAATAACTTAAGAACCTCTGCCCTAATTCATCAAAGGAATACCTTGAGAAAAATCAAGCGTTTTGAATCTTATCTAAGTATTGAGTCTAGTACAAAATAAAGCACCTTATTAACTGTATAAAAATGAAAAAGATTATAGATTCTGTTCTCCTGAAAAAGTCCATGAGAGACCTACAAAACGACAAACTTTTTCGATCGATAGCTACAGTTTGAAGAGAAGTAGTCAAGGATTAAAGAATTCTAAAAAAAACTTAGAATAACTCAAGAACCTCTGCACTGAATCATCAAAGGAATACCTTAAGAAAAATCAAACATTTTTAATCTGATGTAAGTGTTGATTCTAGTAGAAATACGACCTCTATTGACTGAATAAAAAAGAAAAAGATAAAAAATTGTGTGACCTAGAAAATTCCAAGAGAGACCCACGAAAAGGATAACTTTTTCGATCGATAGCTAGAGTTTGAAGGGAAGTAGTCAAGGATTCAAGTATATTGAAAAAAATTAGAATAACTTAAGAACCTCTAAACTAAATCATCAAAGGAATACCTTGAGAAAAATCAAACAATTTTCAATCTTATCTAAGTGTCGATTCTAGTAAAAAAAAGGCCCCCTATTAACTGAATAAAAATGAAAAAGATCATAGATTCTGTTCCCCCAAAAAATCCAAGAGAGGCCTACAAAAAGACAAACTTTTTTGATCGAAGGCTGGAGTTTAAAGAGAAGTAGTCAAGGATTAAGGAATCTTGAAAAAAAATTAGAATAACTTAAGAATCTCTGCCCTAAATCATCAAAGGAATACCTTGAGAAAAATCAAACCTTCTTGAATCTTATCTAAGTGTTGAGTCTAGTACAAAATAAGGCCCCTTATTAACTGTATAAAAATGAAAAAGATCAAAGATTCTGTTCCCTTAAAAAAGTCCAAGAGAGACCTACAAAACGACAAACTTTTTCGATCGATAGGTAGAGTTTGAAAAGAAATAGTCAAGGATTAAAATATATTGAAAAAAATTAGAATAACTTAAGAACCTCTAAACTAAATCATCAAAGGAATACCTTGAGAAAAATCAAACAATTTTCAATCTTATCTAAGTGTCGATTCTAGTAAAAAAAAGGCCCCCTAGTAACTGAATAAAAAACTAAAAATCATACATTCTGTTCCCCTAAAAAAATCTAAGAGGGCCCTACAAAAGTACAAACTTTTTCGTTCGAAGGCTAGAGTTTGAAGAGAAGTAGTCAAGGATTAAAGAATATTGAAAAAAATTAGAATAACTTAAGAACATCTGCTCTAAATCATCAAAGGAATACCTTGAGAAAAAGCAAGCTTTTTGAATCTTATCTAAGTGTTGAGTCTAGTACAAAATAAGGCCCCCTATTAACTGAATAAAAAACAAAAAATCATACGTTCTGTTCCCCTAAAAAAATCTAAGAGGGCCCTACAAAAGTACAAACTTTTTCGATCGAAGGCAAGAGTTTGAAGAGAAGTAGTCAAGGATTAAAGAATATTGAAAAAAATTAGAATAACTTAAGAACCTCTGCTCTAATTCATCGAAGTAATACCTTGAAAAAAATCAAACAGCTTTGAATCTTATCTAAGTGTTGAGTCTAGTACGAAATAAGGCCCCTTATTAACTGAATAAAAATAAAAAGATCAGAGATTCTGTTCCCCTAAAAAATTTTAAGAGGGCCTTTAAAAAGACAAATTTTTCGATCGATAGGTAGAGTTTAAAGAGAAGTAGTCAAGGATTAAAGAATCTTGAAAAAAAATTAGAATAACTTAAGAACCTCTGCCCTAAATCATCAAAGGAATACCTTGAGAAAAATCAAGCGTTTTGAATCTTATCTAAGTATTGAGTCTAGTACAAAATAAAGCACCTTATTAACTGTATAAAAATGAAAAATATTATAGATTCTGTTCTCCTGGAAAAGTCCAAGAGAGACCTACAAAATGACAAACTTTTTCGATCGATAGGTAGAGTTTGAAAAGAGATAGTCAAGGATTAAGATATATTGAAAATAAATTGGAATAAATTAAGAACCTCTGCCCTAATTCATCAAAGGAATACCTTGAGAAAAATCAAGCGTTTTGAATCTTATCTTAGTGTTGAGTCTAGTACAAAATAAGGCACCTTATTAACTGTATAAAAATGAAAAAGATTATAGATTCTGTTCTCCTGAAAAAGTCCAAGAGAGACCTACAAAACGACAAACTTTTTCGATCGATAGGTAGAGTTTGAAAAGAAATAGTCAAGGATTAAAATATATTGAAAATAAATTGGAATAACTTAAGAACCTCTGCCCTAATTGATCAAAGAAATACCTTGAGAAAAATCAAGCGTTTTGAATCTTATCTAAGTATTGAGTCTAGTACAAAATAAGGCCCCTTTTTAACTGAATAAAAATGAAAAAGATCAGAGATTCTGTTCCCTTGAAAAAGTCCAACAGAGACCTACAAAACGACAAACTTTTTCGATCGATAGGTAGAGTTTGAAAAGAAATAGTCAAGGATTAAAATATATTGAAAATAAATTGGAATAACTTAAGAACCTCTGCCCTAATTGATCAAAGAAATACCTTGAGAAAAATCAAGCGTTTTGAATCTTATCTAAGTATTGAGTCTAGTACAAAATAAGGCCCCTTTTTAACTGAATAAAAATGAAAAAGATCAGAGATTCTGTTCCCTTGAAAAAGTCCAACAGAGACCTACAAAACGACAAACTTTTTCGATCGATAGGTAGAGTTTGAAAAGAAATAGTCAAGGATTAAAATATATTGAAAATAAATTGGAATAACTTAAGAACCTCTGCCCTAATTCATCAAAGGAATACCTTGAGAAAAATCAAACCTTCTTGAATCTTATCTAAGTATTGAATCTAGTATAAAATAAGGCCCCTTTTTAAATGAATAAAAATGAAAAAGATCATAGATTCCGTTCCCTTAAAAAAGTCCAAGAGAGACCTACAAAACGACGAACTGTTTCGATCGATAGGTAGAGTTGGAAGGGAAGTAATCAAGGAATAAAGTATCTTAAAAAAATATTAGAAAGACTGAAGAACCTCTGCTCTAAATCATCATAGGAATACCTTAAGAAAAATCAAACATTTTTAATCTGATGTAAGTGTTGATTCTAGTACAAAATAAAGCACCTTATTAACTGTATAAAAATGAAAAAGATTATAGATTCTGTTCTCCTGAAAAAGTCCATGAGAGACCTACAAAACGACAAACTTTTTCGATCGATAGCTACAGTTTGAAGAGAAGTAGTCAAGGATTAAAGAATTCTAAAAAAAACTTAGAATAACTCAAGAACCTCTGCACTGAATCATCAAAGGAATACCTTAAGAAAAATCAAACATTTTTAATCTGATGTAAGTGTTGATTCTAGTAGAAATACGACCTCTATTGACTGAATAAAAAAGAAAAAGATAAAAAATTGTGTGACCTAGAAAATTCCAAGAGAGACCCACGAAAAGGATAACTTTTTCGATCGATAGCTAGAGTTTGAAGGGAAGTAGTCAAGGATTCAAGTATATTGAAAAAAATTAGAATAACTTAAGAACCTCTAAACTAAATCATCAAAGGAATACCTTGAGAAAAATCAAACAATTTTCAATCTTATCTAAGTGTCGATTCTAGTAAAAAAAAGGCCCCCTATTAACTGAATAAAAATGAAAAAGATCATAGATTCTGTTCCCCCAAAAAATCCAAGAGAGGCCTACAAAAAGACAAACTTTTTTGATCGAAGGCTGGAGTTTAAAGAGAAGTAGTCAAGGATTAAGGAATCTTGAAAAAAAATTAGAATAACTTAAGAATCTCTGCCCTAAATCATCAAAGGAATACCTTGAGAAAAATCAAACCTTCTTGAATCTTATCTAAGTGTTGAGTCTAGTACAAAATAAGGCCCCTTATTAACTGTATAAAAATGAAAAAGATCAAAGATTCTGTTCCCTTAAAAAAGTCCAAGAGAGACCTACAAAACGACAAACTTTTTCGATCGATAGGTAGAGTTTGAAAAGAAATAGTCAAGGATTAAAATATATTGAAAAAAATTAGAATAACTTAAGAACCTCTAAACTAAATCATCAAAGGAATACCTTGAGAAAAATCAAACAATTTTCAATCTTATCTAAGTGTCGATTCTAGTAAAAAAAAGGCCCCCTAGTAACTGAATAAAAAACTAAAAATCATACATTCTGTTCCCCTAAAAAAATCTAAGAGGGCCCTACAAAAGTACAAACTTTTTCGTTCGAAGGCTAGAGTTTGAAGAGAAGTAGTCAAGGATTAAAGAATATTGAAAAAAATTAGAATAACTTAAGAACATCTGCTCTAAATCATCAAAGGAATACCTTGAGAAAAAGCAAGCTTTTTGAATCTTATCTAAGTGTTGAGTCTAGTACAAAATAAGGCCCCCTATTAACTGAATAAAAAACAAAAAATCATACGTTCTGTTCCCCTAAAAAAATCTAAGAGGGCCCTACAAAAGTACAAACTTTTTCGATCGAAGGCAAGAGTTTGAAGAGAAGTAGTCAAGGATTAAAGAATATTGAAAAAAATTAGAATAACTTAAGAACCTCTGCTCTAATTCATCGAAGTAATACCTTGAAAAAAATCAAACAGCTTTGAATCTTATCTAAGTGTTGAGTCTAGTACGAAATAAGGCCCCTTATTAACTGAATAAAAATAAAAAGATCAGAGATTCTGTTCCCCTAAAAAATTTTAAGAGGGCCTTTAAAAAGACAAATTTTTCGATCGATAGGTAGAGTTTAAAGAGAAGTAGTCAAGGATTAAAGAATCTTGAAAAAAAATTAGAATAACTTAAGAACCTCTGCCCTAAATCATCAAAGGAATACCTTGAGAAAAATCAAGCGTTTTGAATCTTATCTAAGTATTGAGTCTAGTACAAAATAAAGCACCTTATTAACTGTATAAAAATGAAAAATATTATAGATTCTGTTCTCCTGGAAAAGTCCAAGAGAGACCTACAAAATGACAAACTTTTTCGATCGATAGGTAGAGTTTGAAAAGAGATAGTCAAGGATTAAGATATATTGAAAATAAATTGGAATAAATTAAGAACCTCTGCCCTAATTCATCAAAGGAATACCTTGAGAAAAATCAAGCGTTTTGAATCTTATCTTAGTGTTGAGTCTAGTACAAAATAAGGCACCTTATTAACTGTATAAAAATGAAAAAGATTATAGATTCTGTTCTCCTGAAAAAGTCCAAGAGAGACCTACAAAACGACAAACTTTTTCGATCGATAGGTAGAGTTTGAAAAGAAATAGTCAAGGATTAAAATATATTGAAAATAAATTGGAATAACTTAAGAACCTCTGCCCTAATTGATCAAAGAAATACCTTGAGAAAAATCAAGCGTTTTGAATCTTATCTAAGTATTGAGTCTAGTACAAAATAAGGCCCCTTTTTAACTGAATAAAAATGAAAAAGATCAGAGATTCTGTTCCCTTGAAAAAGTCCAACAGAGACCTACAAAACGACAAACTTTTTCGATCGATAGGTAGAGTTTGAAAAGAAATAGTCAAGGATTAAAATATATTGAAAATAAATTGGAATAACTTAAGAACCTCTGCCCTAATTCATCAAAGGAATACCTTGAGAAAAATCAAACCTTCTTGAATCTTATCTAAGTATTGAATCTAGTATAAAATAAGGCCCCTTTTTAAATGAATAAAAATGAAAAAGATCATAGATTCCATTCCCTTAAAAAAGTCCAAGAGAGACCTACAAAACGACGAACTGTTTCGATCGATAGGTAGAGTTGGAAGGGAAGTAATCAAGGAATAAAGTATCTTAAAAAAATATTAGAAAGACTGAAGAACCTCTGCTCTAAATCATCATAGGAATACCTTAAGAAAAATCAAACATTTTTAATCTGATGTAAGTGTTGATTCTAGTAGAAATACGACCTCTATTGACTGAATAAAAAAGAAAAAGATCAAAGATTGTGTGACCTAGAAAATTCCAAGAGAGACCCACGAAAAGGATAACTTTTTCGATCGATAGCTAGAGTTTGAAGGGAAGTAGTCAAGGATTAAAGTATATTGAAAAAGATTAGAATAACTTAGGAACCTCTGCTCTAAATCATCAAAGGAATACCTTGAGAAAAATCAAGCGTTTTGAATCTTATCTAAGTATTGAGTCTAGTACAAAATAAAGCACCTTATTAACTGTATAAAAATGAAAAAGATTATAGATTCTGTTCTCCTGGAAAAGTCCAAGAGAGACCTACAAAACGACAAACTTTTTCGATCGATAGGTAGAGTTTGAAAAGAGATAGTCAAGGATTAAGATATATTGAAAATAAATTGGAATAAATTAAGAACCTCTGCCCTAATTCATCAAAGGAATACCTTGAGAAAAATCAAGCGTTTTGAATCTTATCTTAGTGTTGAGTCTAGTACAAAATAAGGCACCTTATTAACTGTATAAAAATGAAAAAGATTATAGATTCTGTTCTCCTGAAAAAGTCCAAGAGAGACCTACAAAACGACAAACTTTTTCGATCGATAGGTAGAGTTTGAAAAGAAATAGTCAAGGATTAAAATATATTGAAAATAAATTGGAATAACTTAAGAACCTCTGCCCTAATTGATCAAAGAAATACCTTGAGAAAAATCAAGCGTTTTGAATCTTATCTAAGTATTGAGTCTAGTACAAAATAAGGCCCCTTTTTAACTGAATAAAAATGAAAAAGATCAGAGATTCTGTTCCCTTGAAAAAGTCCAACAGAGACCTACAAAACGACAAACTTTTTCGATCGATAGGTAGAGTTTGAAAAGAAATAGTCAAGGATTAAAATATATTGAAAATAAATTGGAATAACTTAAGAACCTCTGCCCTAATTGATCAAAGAAATACCTTGAGAAAAATCAAGCGTTTTGAATCTTATCTAAGTATTGAGTCTAGTACAAAATAAGGCCCCTTTTTAACTGAATAAAAATGAAAAAGATCAGAGATTCTGTTCCCTTGAAAAAGTCCAACAGAGACCTACAAAACGACAAACTTTTTCGATCGATAGGTAGAGTTTGAAAAGAAATAGTCAAGGATTAAAATATATTGAAAATAAATTGGAATAACTTAAGAACCTCTGCCCTAATTCATCAAAGGAATACCTTGAGAAAAATCAAACCTTCTTGAATCTTATCTAAGTATTGAATCTAGTATAAAATAAGGCCCCTTTTTAAATGAATAAAAATGAAAAAGATCATAGATTCCGTTCCCTTAAAAAAGTCCAAGAGAGACCTACAAAACGACGAACTGTTTCGATCGATAGGTAGAGTTGGAAGGGAAGTAATCAAGGAATAAAGTATCTTAAAAAAATATTAGAAAGACTGAAGAACCTCTGCTCTAAATCATCATAGGAATACCTTAAGAAAAATCAAACATTTTTAATCTGATGTAAGTGTTGATTCTAGTAGAAATACGACCTCTATTGACTGAATAAAAAAGAAAAAGATCAAAGATTGTGTGACCTAGAAAATTCCAAGAGAGACCCACGAAAAGGATAACTTTTTCGATCGATAGCTAGAGTTTGAAGGGAAGTAGTCAAGGATTAAAGTATATTGAAAAAGATTAGAATAACTTAGGAACCTCTGCTCTAAATCATCAAAGGAACACCTTGTAAAAAAGCAGACGTTTTCAATCTTATCTAAGTGTTGATTCTAGTACGAATTAAGGCCCCTTATTAACTGAATAAAAATGAAAAAGATCATAGATTCTGTTCCCCTAAAAAATTCCAAGCCAGCCCTAAAAAAAGACAAACTTTTTCGATCGATAGGTAGAGTATGAAGAGAAGTAGTCAGTAAAGTATATTGAAAAAGATTAGAATAACTAAAGAACCTCTGCTCTAAATCATCAAAGGAATACCTTGAGAAAAATCACACGTTTTTAATCTTATCCAAGCGTTGAATCTAGTAAAGATAAGGCCCCCTATAAACGGAATAAAAATGAAAAAGATCATAGATTCTGTTCCCCTAAAAAATTTCAAGCGAGCCCTAAGAAAAGACAAACTTTTTCGATCGATAGGTAGAGTATGAAGAGAAGTAGTCAAGGATTAAAGTATATTGAAAAAGATTAGAATAACTAAAGAACCTCTGCTCTAAATCATCAAAGGAATACGAAAAGAAAAATCAAACGTTTTTAAATCTCATGTAAGTGTTGATTCTAGTAAAAAAAGCCCCTTATTAACTGAATAAAAATGAAAAAGATCATAGATTCTGTGCTCTAAAAAATTCCAAGCGAGACCTACATAAAGACCAACTCTATCGATCGATAGCTAGAGTTTGAAGAGAAGTAGTCAAGGATTAAAGTATCTTGAAAAAATTAGAATGACTGAATAAAAATGAAAAAGATCATAGATTCTCTGCTCTAAAAAATTCCAAGCGAGCCCTACAAAAAGACGAACTGTTTCGATCGATAGGTAGAGTTAAAAGGGAAGTAGTCAAGGATTAAAGTATCTTAAAAAAATTAGAATGACTGAATAAAAATGAAAACGATCATAGATTCTGTGCTCTAAAAAATTCCAAGCGAGCCCTACAAAAAGACGAACTGTTTCGATCGATTAGTAGAGTTGGAAGGGAAGTAGTCAAGGATTAAAGTATATTGAAAAAAAATTAGAATAACTGACGAACCTCTGCTCTAAATCATGAAAGGAATACCTTGAGAGAAATCAAACGTTTTCAATCTTATCTAAGTGTTGATTCTAGTACGAATTAATGCCCCTTATTAACTGAATAAAAATTAAAAAGATCATAGATTCTGTTTCTCTAAAAAATTTCAAGCGAGCCCTAAGAAAAGACAAACTTTTTCGATCGATAGGTAGAGTTTGAAAAGAAATAGTCAAGGATTATAGTATCTTAAAAAATTAGAAATACTGAAGAACCTCTGCTCTAAATCACCAAAGGAATACCTATAGAAAAATAAAACGTTTTTCATCTTATCTAAGTGTTGATTCTGATATAAAATAAGTTCCTTATTAACTGAATAAAAATGAAAACGATCATAGATTCTCTGCTCTAAAAAATTCCAAGCGAGCCCTACAAAAAGACGAACTGTTTCGATCGATAGGTAGAGTTGGAAGGGAAGTAGTCAACGATTAAAGAATCTTGAAAAAAAATTAAAATAACTTAAGAATCTCTGCCCTAAATCATCAAAGGAATACCTTGAGAAAAATCAAACCTTCTTGAATCTTATCTAAGTATTGAATCTATTATAAAATAAGGCCCCTTTTTAACTGAATAAAAATGAAAAAGATCAGAGATTCTGTTCTTTTGAAAAAGTCCAAGAGAGACCTACAAAACGAGAAACTTTTTCGATCGATAGGTAGAGTTTGAAGAGAAGTAGTCAAGGATTAAAGTATCTTAAAAAAATTAGAATGACTGAATAAAAATGAAAACGATCATAGATTCTGTGCTCTAAAAAATTCCAAGCGAGACCTACATAAAGACCAACTTTATCGATCGATAGCTACAGTTTGAAGAGAAGTAGTCAAGGATTAAAGTATCTTGAAAAAATTAGAATGACTGAATAAAAATGAAAACGATCATAGATTCTGTGCTCTAAAAAATTCCAAGCGAGACCTACATAAAGACCAACTTTATCGATCGATAGCTAGAGTTTGAAGAGAAGTAGTCAAGGATTAAAGTATCTTGAAAAAATTAGAATGACTGAATAAAAATGAAAACGATCATAGATTCTGTGCTCTAAAAAATTCCAAGCGAGACCTACATAAAGACCA
>NW_027019384.1:2328852-2547812 GCF_013076305.1 Rhopilema esculentum | reverse complement strand
TAATCAGTGTTAAAATTCTAACCACCCAACAGTTCTCTTACAACCAACAATTCAATACCAAGCTAGTTTTATTAAAACGGACTCGCACTCGAATAGATCTACTTCTTTTCATTACCTCTGACAGGCCACCCAATGGACCGTTTTATATTCATCTTCGGCAAGACCACTTCTACGACTTCTATCTAGTCAGAAATACTGTGTCTCTACCCTAGTCTCACCACCAAATGATCCAACTGTCCGGACCCGTGAGTTTGTGGATTTACAATGCTATATATAAATGGGATTTTCTTAATGACTCCTCTGCCGCACGTGTTTGGAAAACAACATCCTCTTACTCAATTTTGGTGTAGGCTAGAAAGTGTGACTCCAGTATTTTTGTGGACAACTCTTCGGCCGTGACCTCATTCATTTAAACCACACTACTGTCACAGCTCAGTACTTCAAGGACGATATACATATATATATTAATTTTTTTACAGAGTATTTGTATTTTAGAGAATATGTATTTCCTACCAAAATAATCAAAATATTATATATTTTAAACATTGAGATATAATCAAAATCATGAAATTAAGGCTTATACTTTTACGATTGAAATCACTGGGGTCACAGCCAAATGGCAGAAGTCACGTCGCGAAGCTCCAGAGTTCTACTCTGGATTTGTTATATCTCACAAAAAGGAAATTAAACAAAACTTAAATCTGAAAACGTCCAAAATCGAGAATACTAAAAGCAGACCAAAAAAAATAATGAAACATATTGAATATAAAGATTAGGTTTTACAGAGAAAAAAAAAAAAAAAAAAAAAAAAAAAAAAAAAAAAAAAAAAAAAAAAAAAAAGAAAAAAAATAAATTTTAGAGAAAAACTCTAAAGCAAAGCAATCCCATACAGCAAAAGCGTAGCAATAAAAAAAATATGAAAAGAGAGAAACAAAATAAAAAATGTACCCAACTAAAAAAGGGGGGAGGGGGCCCTCCCATCTATTGTGCGGGGATTTTAGATATTAAACTCTAAAGCAGCATCCTACAGCAATTCTAGTCAATTAAAATTGAAAAGAGACACAAATAAAAAACAGCCATGGACTTTTAGAGAAAACTCTAAAGACAAAGTTCCCTATCTTTACTAGCAATATATGCATAGCAAGTATAGTTTATTGAAAGATTCTATAATTAAAAAACAGCCATGGATTTTAGAGATATAACTCTAATTGCAAAGTCCGTACAGTTCTCAACCGTAGAATAAAAATTTTGTGACAGAGGCATGACAAATATTGATATTTGAACAGCCATGATATTTAGTGTGAAGAAACTATTATAACAAAGTGTTCTCCCTACAGCAACGTAGCAAAAAATATAAATTGAATTGGCAACAAGATAAAAAAATCTAGCCCATGGATTTTTAGAGAAATCTCTATAAGTCAAAGTCCCTACAGGGCAACGTAGCAATAAAATTTGAAAGTCAACAAATTAAAAGGACACCATGTATTTTATAGAAACTCTAAAGCAGCTCCCTACGCAACGTAGCGATAAAACTTTGAAGGCAACATAGTGAGAGATATTTACAGTCGCGACTGGATTTTAGAGAACTCTAAGTCCAAAGTTCCTCCGCTTACAGGCAACGTTGCAAATTTAAAAATTTGAACAGCAACAGATAAAAACAGCCATGGATTTTTAGAGAACTCTAAAGCCAAAGCTCCCTTACAGCCAAAACGTAGCAATTAAAAATTTGGAAAGCAACAAATAAAAACCAGCCATGGATTTGATAGAGAGGAAACTCTGTAAAGTTCTTATAAGCTCCCGTACAGCTACGGTAGCACAAAAATTTGAAGAGAGTGAAACAAATAAATAACTAGCATTTTTAGAGAAATCTGCTAACAGCAATAGCATACTCCTACAATGCCAAACTGTATGCACATAAAGATTATTCCGAAAGGAACAAATAAAAACAGCCATGTTTATGAGGGGAAACTCTAGAGTCAAAGCTCGCTCTCTTCAGGCATAAAATAGCTCTTTAAAATTTGACCCGATAGGAAACAATAATTACAAAGCAGCATTAAATTTTATGAGCATAACTCGTCTAATGCAAGTAAAGCATCCCTATCTAGCAACGTATAGCAATTGAAGAAAAATTGAAAGAAACAATATAAAGAACAAGCCATGGATTTTTTGCAAAAACTCTAAAGCAATCCCTACAAGTAAACCGTACGCATTAACCTTCCCGAAGAGCAAAACAAGTAAAAAATAAAGAACCATTGTTTTTAAGAGAAATACTCTTTAAAGCAAAGTTCCCAATAACAGCACTTAGTTCAATAATAATTGATAAAGTCAGCTAGATAAAAACAGCAATGGATTTTAGAGAAACTCTAAAGCAAAGCTCCCTACAGCAACGTAGCAATAAAAATTGAAAGGCAACAGAATAAAAACAGCAATGGATTTTAGAGAAACTCTAGAGCAAAGCTCCCTACAGCAACGTAGCAATAAAAATTGAAAGGCAACAGAATAAAAACAGCAATGGATTTTAGAGAAACTCTAGAGCAAAGCTCCCTACAGCAACGTAGCAATAAAAATTGAAAGGCAACAGAATAAAAACAGCCATGAATTTTAGAGAAACTCTAAAGCAAAGCTCCCTACAGCAACGTAGCAATAAAAATTGAAAGGCAACAGAATAAAAACAGCCATGAATTTTAGAGAAACTCTAAAGCAAAGCTCTCTACAGCAACGTAGCAAGAAAAATTGACATGATTTTTTTTTGAGAAACTCATAAGCAAAGCTCCCTACAGCAACGTAGCAATAAAAATTGAAAGGCAACAGAATAAAAACAGCCATGAATTTTAGAGAAACTCTAAAGCAAAGCTCTCTACAGCAACTTAGGAAGAAAAATTGACATGATTTTTTTTTGAGAAACTCATAAGCAAAGCTAGTGATAGTAAGTGATAATCATAAATCAATACGCAAGGAAATAAAAATAAAGAGCTTTTTAGAGAAATTTTATAACAGTAAGTTTGAAATAAAAATTTACGCGGAAGGAAACAAAATTATAGAAGGATTTTAGAGAAATGTTTTTACAAAGCTTACGACAGGAAGAAACTTTTCTTCAAAAGCAATGTATAGTAAGTTATGAACAGAATTTATGTCTCAAGGAAAAAAAAGATGATTGAAATATAATAGTAATTTGAAAATAAAAAAGTTTCCTAAGGAAGTATAAGTTCTGCACTTCAGAATAAAAGCACAAGGATTCACGCTATTCAAGTTTGTAAGTTTGGAATTTGAAGGAAAGGGAACCGACATACCTGCAAAAGTCATACAAGTTTTTATGAAGGTTTTAGTCCAGATCCCATTCATATCCAATCTCTAGCTGTTCAAAGCATCAACTGGCAAAATCGATGGAGCTTTGAAGAGGAATTTGTGAGCCCTAGGATTTTAACAAAAATAACATTTGAAGGTATTTGAAAAATATTTCAATAAAGGTTTATTAAAATGAAAGTTTCTGAAATTTTGCCCAAAACAACAAAGTCCAGAGCTAAAGCAAGACCTAAAGAAACGAAGAAACCGAACAAACAGTTTATGATTAAAAGAGATCTGGAGAACGTTATCGAAAAGGTCTGAAATTAAAAACTCGTTTCAATTAAAGTTTCGAAATCCTAGATAGAGCAAAAACGGGTGGATGTTAGGAATGTTATAAGCTGAACAATCCTATAAAAAATTTCGAGATAAGGAGCACAACAAAAAAAGTCTCTAAGTTAATAAAATACGTCTATTAGGCTACAAATTTTAGAAAATTTAAATGCAAAGACAACGGGAAATGACATCAGAAATTCAAGAGATCGAAAAGAAAAGAGAAAGTGCAAAAACAGGTGTATAATAATAAAGTTATAAAATGAACACAGGCGAAGGAAGGGGCATAATGAGAAAAGGCTCTAAAATAGCATAAAATGTATGTTTAACAACGGATTTTAGAGAAGGAGTTGCAAAGATGACGAGTAATGATACCTTAAATTGAAGAAGTAGAAAAAATAGGAGAAAGTGCAAAGACGAGTTGATGATAGGAACGTTTTAAACTGAACAAATTTAATAAAAATCTTCAGGGAAGGGGCACAATAAAAAGTCTTTAAAATAACAAAAATCGTATTTTTAGCAACGGATTTTAGAGAAGGAGTTGCAATGATGACGAGTAATGACACCTTCAATTGAAGAAGTAGGAAAAAAGGAGAAAGTGCAAAGACGAGATGATGATAGAAACGTTTTAAACTGAACAAATTTTATAAAAAAACTTAGGGAAGGGGCACAATAAAAAAAGTCTCTAAAATAACAAAAAATGTATGTTTAGCAACGAATTTTAGAGAATAAGATGCAAAGATGACGAGTAATGATACCTTAAATTAAAGAAATAGAAAGAAAAGGAGAAAGTGCAAAAACGAGATGATGATAGAAACGTTGTAAACAGAACAAATTTTATAAAAAACTTTAGGGAAGGGGCACAATAAAAAAAGTCTCTAAAATAACAAAAAATGTATGTTTAGCAACGAATTTTAGAGAATAAGATGCAAAGATGACGAGTAATGATACCTTAAATTAAAGAAATAGAAAGAAAAGGAGAAAGTGCAAAAACGAGATAATGATAGGAACGTTGTAAACAGAACAAATTTTATAAAAAACTTGAGGGAAGGGGCATAATGAAAAAAGGCTCTAAAATAACAAAAAATGTATGTTTAGCAAAGAATTTTAGAGAATGAGTTGCAAAGATGACGAGTAATAATACCTTAAATAAAAGAAATAGAAAGAAAAGGAGAAAGTGCAAAAACGAGATGATGATAGATACGTTGTAAACAGACCAAATTTTATAAAAAACTTTAGGGAAGGGGCACAATGAAAAACGTCTTTAAAATAACAAAAAATGTATGTTTAGCAAAGAATTTTAGAGAATAAGATGCAAAGATGACGAGTAACGATTCCTTAAATTAAAGAAATAGAAAGAAAAGGAGAAAGTGCAAAAACGAGATGATGATAGATACGTTGTAAACAGACCAAATTTTATAAAATCTTCAAGGGAAGGGGCACAATGAAAAAAGTCTTTGAAATAACAAAAAATGTATGTCTAGCAAAGAATTTTAGAGAATAAGATGCAAAGATGACGAGTAATGATTCCTTAAATTAAAGAAATAGAAAGAAAAGGAGAAAGTGCAAAAACGAGATGATGATAGAAACGGTTTAAACTGAACAAATTTTATAAAAAACTTAAGGGATGGGGCACAATGAAAAAAGGCTCTAAAATAACAAAAAATGTATGTTTAGCAAAGAATTTTAGAGAATAAGATGCAAAGATGACGAGTAATGATTCCTTAAATTAAAGAAATAGAAAGAAAAGGAGAAAGTGCAAAATCGAGATGATGATAGAAACGGTTTAAACTGAACAAATTTTATAAAAACCTTTAGGGAAGGGGCACAATAAAAAAAATCTTTAAAATAACGAAAATCGTATTTTTAGCAACGGATTTTAGAGAATGAGTTGCAATGATGACGAGTAATGATACCTTAAATTGAAGAAATAGAAAGAAAAGGAGAAAGTGTAAAAACGAGATGATGATAGGGACGGTTTAAACTGAACAAATTTTATAAAAAACTTAAGGGAAGGGGCACAATAAAAAAAGTCTTTAAAATAACAAAAAATGTATGTTTAGCAAAGAATTTTAGAGAATGAGTTGCAAAGATGACGAGTAATGATACCTTAAATTAAAGAAATAGAAAGAAAAGGAGAAAGTGCAAAAACGAGATGATGATAGATACGTTGTAAACAGACCAAATTTTATAAAATCTTCAAGGGAAGGGGCACAATGAAAAAAGTCTTTAAAATAACAAAAAATGTATGTTTAGCAAAGAATTTTAGAGAATAAGATGCAAAGATGACGAGTAATGATTCCTTAAATTAAAGAAATAGAAAGAAAAGGAGAAAGTGCAAAAACGAGATGATGATAGAAACGGTTTAAACTGAACAAATTTTATAAAAAACTTAAGGGATTGGGCACAATGAAAAAAGGCTCTAAAATAACAAAAAATGTATGTTTAGCAAAGAATTTTAGAGAATAAGATGCAAAGATGACGAGTAATGATTCCTTAAATTAAAGAAATAGAAAGAAAAGGAGAAAGTGCAAAAACGAGATGATGATAGAAACGGTTTAAACAGAACAAATTTTATAAAAAACTTAAGGGAAGGGGCACAATAAAAAAGTCTTTAAAATAACAAAAAATGTATGTTTAGCAACGAATTTTAGAGAATAAGATGCAAAGATGACGAGTAATGATTCCTTAAATTAAAGAAATAGAAAGAAAAGGAGAAAGTGCAAAAACGAGATGATGATAGAAACGTTGTAAACAGAACAAATTTTATAAAAAACTTAAGGGAAGGGGCACAATGAAAAAAGTCTTTAAAATAACAAAAAATGTATGTTTAGCAAAGAATTTTAGAGAATAAGATGCAAAGATGACGAGTAATGATTCCTTAAATTAAAGAAATAGAAAGAAAAGGAGAAAGTGCAAAAACGAGATGATGATAGAAACGGTTTAAACTGAACAAATTTTATAAAAAACTTAAGGGATGGGGCACAATGAAAAAAGGCTCTAAAATAACAAAAAATGTATGTTTAGCAAAGAATTTTAGAGAATAAGATGCAAAGATGACGAGTAATGATTCCTTAAATTAAAGAAATAGAAAGAAAAGGAGAAAGTGCAAAATCGAGATGATGATAGAAACGGTTTAAACTGAACAAATTTATAAAAAACTTGAGGGAAGGGGCATAATGAAAAAAGGCTTTAAAATAACAAAAAGCAATGTTTAGGAACGAATTTTAGAGGATGAGATGCAAAGATGACGAGTAATGATACCTTAAATTGAAGAAATAGAAAGAAAAGGAGAAAGTGCAAAAAGGAGTAGATGGCGGGAAGGCGATTTTAAACGAGGTTTTTGCCACCACGAGAATTTTTAATAAAGTATGTTGTTGTGTTCATAGGGTCGCCATGACAATTTTATTCAAACGTAAGTTAAATTTTTTATTAGGGTCTCTTATTATACATTTAGGACATAAGATGGTGTCTGACGCTCAGAAAACTTGAAAAGAAAAGTTACTGAAACGTCTCTATGCAACAGGTCTGGGAAGTTTGCCACCCCTACCCCATCGGGCCTGGCTGCGGGTTTGTGGGGTCTTTTCCAGCAGTGAATTTCGAAATTTTTCCACCCATTTTGATAAAAAGCAAAAGTAAAAAGTAAATGCACTTTTCTAGCAATGGTCTACGAACAAAAATTTTAAGAAGAGGATGTAAAAGTAATAAAAAATAACTGAATGAATGTTCTTTGGCCCCCAGACAAAATCTTTTCTTTTTAATTTTGGATAAGTTCCCCGGCTCTCTCTCAATACTTATCGTATATTCCTTGTACCCCTGAACGATCCTCCAAATGGGGTGATCTACTATTTCGCAATTAAAATTCTAATGAAAAAAATATATTTCTCTTTCAAAAATGTTTCATTTCAAGAAACTTTGGTTGGCATCTGAAAGATGGAAAAATTTAATAGTAAACATTTAGGCCTATGTATGATGAGCACAAAAAACTTCATAATATAATCTATATTCTTTACTAGACATACCTTTTGGATGTATTGGACCATCTTCATTTGCCTTTACAGCTTTTAATGCACTGAATAATTCCCTACTTGATTTCTCTCTCGTTCCCGATTCCACGAAAAACTTTGGAAGCCATTTTTCTAACATCATAGGCCTTTTAGGGCATGATGGGAAGGCAAGGGCTCCTCCGTAAAGGAAACCAAAGGGTATTAAATATGTACCGTAAATCCTCGAATTAGCCCCCTGGGGGCTTATTCATTTTTTATATTTTTGGATGGGGGCTTATTCGAGGGGGGGCTTATACGAAGGGAGGGCTTATACAATTATTTTAGGCATTAAGAAGGCATTATTGAAAGACCTCGCTTATTTTAGTAGGAATTTCTTTATGAGCATGTAGTTAATTACCACCTAAAGTATGAATTTGTTGTGATGGTAAAACAAATTGCAAAAATTATCAAATCGAGGGGTCCAATTTGATAATTTACGCTAGCAGTGGGGGCTAATTCAAGGGGGGCTTATTGACAGTTGTAGTTCTAGGGTGGGGGCTTTTTCGAGGGGGGGGGGGAGCAATTCGAGGATTTACGTTTTGTAAGATGCAAAGGTTATGAATTACGGCACTTTATGAATATGTGTGAAAATCACAATTGGATTTCGAAATTGTGAAATCTTTGAAATTGATCCTTTAAACAAATGCTGCATCTGTTCTGTTAGGTAGATTATTTTACAGCCTTATTTGAAACTAGAACCGTGGAAAATGAAAGGTCAATGGCCAAATGTAGATTTTTTACCTTATATTGTCATGGTCGGATCTAAATAGCCCTTGTCTTCAAAGGAGTGAAATGAAAACTGGATTTTATATTTAGGTACGTTGTTATTGATCAATGGTTGTCTGTATAACAAATATGTAAGTATTGTAACGACCCAGGGTTTCCTTATGGACAGTGTCACGTGACAATTGCATCGTTGCGCTGTAATTGCATCAGCGTTTGTGAATATGTTTTTGTATTACGTAATTATTATTTTAAGGTTTGCTTAGTGTATATAAAGGGTTGTTTCATAAGTTAGCAGGAGTCTTATCGAAAGATAGCATAGACAAATTGAGACTAAAATGATTAAGACCATAGTCTACATCTTTCCCAAAGCGGATTTTCCAGAAGAGGATTTTCAGGAACATCACAGAAGAAGATTAATCCCAAAAAAATTGACAAAAGCAGAGACAATTTCAGTCTAGGAGATGCATTTCAAGCCATCCTAGAAGGCTTAATTTCAAAAATTTCTTTCGCGTAGGACCCAGCCCATGGGTCTTCTTTTGTCACTAAACTTTGGTCTTAGGCCCCCAGACTCAATTTTTGTGGGCCCCGTCTCTGAAAGTACGAAGCACAATGCTCCAGTTCGTCTACAATCTCTCACGCTAATTTCGTGCAAGAAATACTTTTCATAGAACTTATCTGTTATTAAGAAGTGGGTCCAGTTGAAGAACAGAAGAGTTCGACTCAGTGTTTCTGAAAGTTGAATAAACTACGTGACTACAAAAGCTTATTTTAGAACTTTCATAAAACTAATAGTTTTACAGCTGAAGTTGCTTTGTAACAGCTGAAATTGAAATATTAACAATGCCGAAATCTTCTGATTGCATCAACGTAGTGTACGCTGCCAAAATGTACTCGGTAGATAAAAACTTGCATCCCCCCAACCCCCCCCCCCTCAAATAAGGTACCTGAAACCGGGCCTGGTTACAGTTATAATAGAGAGTAGCGTAGCCAGGGTGGTAGATTGGGGGCAAAGAGAGGTGGGCAAGGGAAAAATGGGGGTCCACATCTTTTGGAACGCCAGAAACGCTCTTTTTCAAGGAGACTTTTTGCAATTAGGGTAGAGCATCCTCACCCTCTTGTTTCCCCTCATTGTGCTACTGATGATAAGATGTAGAATGGTAAAACGTTGACTATATCAGTTAAGAGTCACACATGAATCTACATCTACCATTTGATAGCAACATTTTTCAACAAGATGCTGTCAGTAAGAAGAAGGTGGTAAATATACTTTTTGTGCACTGATAAATGCATAAGTTATTGTTTTTGACCAAAGTCAGTAAGTAGGGCGTTTCGCAGGAAAAGATTCCTTACTAAAAGCGATTTTAGAATTACGGGAAAGCCAGTGAGCCTTGGCGAGGAAGAGTGAATACAGGTAAGTCTAGTGCCAATATATTTTGAGATATATAACGAGAATTTTCTGATGGAGAGAGATGAGATTAAGTATGAATTTAAAGATGAATTACTGACATGCGCAGCCCATATTTAACTAAACAAAGCAGTTGAAAACCTGCAGCAATTCATCCTGTTTTGTAAAAACAGCACAGAAACGCGAGAAATGGTAGAGAAAGTAAATTCACGTGAACGGACAGTTTTATCAAGCCTCTTTTCTATGACCTGGTCCGAAATGGACAACGAAGGCCCACACAACATTGGTGCCAACATTATTGGTTTCAAATTTCATTCTCCATACCTGATTGAAGTTCTTCAACAAGAAATTTACGCAGGAGAACATTTTCTCAAGTTGTTACCAGGTGTTTGATCCAATAAGACAGAAAAAAGAACATGGATATTCCTCCAATCACTTTCAAGACAATTTATCATGTACACACAGCTTACGAATCGATATACAATGAAATTTTATTACCAAACAAACATCAAACAAATGAGTCAATTATTTCACATAGTCTTTAAGCATTCTATTTTGTAGAGCTTCGGGTGCGCTTGTTCCATGAAAAATTGGCACCATAGCTTTTTGGTTTGATTGATGTCGTCTTTGGCTCATCTACTTCATATTTCCAACCTTAGGAGGAACAAAATTTCAAAAAATTACTCACTGATCCACAATTAAAGAAAACTCACAACTAAAAAGAACCTAGAAGTTTTTACTAGAATCTATTCTTTAACCTTTCTTATATAATACTATGTTTTCATTCTAAATTGATAAATCTCTTAAAACAATTAAAATATGACTTTTTAAAGAGCTCTGATTTCATTACCTCTACAATAAAGACCACTCTATCTTACTTAACTTGTGCAGTGTCTTACCTTGAGTTTCAGCATAGGCAATGGCAGATTCCCTTGTATCAAACTGCAGTTCCATGTTAGACAGTGGGTCAGCTCTAGCAAAAAGAGAACCTATGATCAGCAACATAACACTTAATTGTGCAAATTTTCATTCAGCATTCAATCAATTTATTGGCCCTTAGGAGTGCAACTGAAACAAGGCTCCTAACTACGAACTGCAAGGTTTCACTGATACTCCATTGGTTTGTAGCATGTTAAGCAGAAAAGCAAGATGTACGAATGATAATTTTTCTCTTTAAATATGGGCAGTTTAGATTTATACTTCAGTTAAAGTACTTCAAAAGTTTTTGAAAATAAAGTGAATAATTTGAAGAATTTTGTTACATCATTAAATGAGATGAGATGTTATGTTACTATATTGTAACATAACATCTCTTTTTATATGAAGAATTTTCAGCATCATTTGCAACATTGTAATTGATTAAAACAATGATTGATTGACTTGTAGACTTGTTTATAAATGCTATAGATTGAATTCTGTTGGAACAAAGCACGAGACTGCCTAGTAAAATCGCCATTGGACACATTGCAGCTGAAATTTTAGCCTGTTCTTTTATTACAGCAGTTAAATGTGCAGACACAAAATCACAAAGCTAGTATCTTCTTAGTTTATCTTAACAAAACCTCATCTTAACATGTTTGAGCAATGTATTTAAATCTTTGAATTGCAACATTTTACAAGTACCCTATCTTCACAGTTAAATTTTTTGTCATATTGCTTAGAAACACAAAATGATTGAGAATAAATTAACATTAATTAGTAACTGTGAAAATTAATGTTCTTCCATCTATCATAAAGTGCTTGATGCCATATAGGCAGGACTGTGCATGTTTTTGGTGTACAGAACAGCACATTTCTTGGTTGCTACTCCAAGTTTCTTGATACTTTCACATTATTGCTTTAGAAAATGGTAAACTTACAACGTTCTCTAAAACTATCCTACTGATTCACTGTCAAACCTTCCCAAAAATTACACCCTTCCCAAAAATGTTTGACTAAGATATAGAAATAATAAACTTTTTGTCTTACGTTGATCCCCATCCCATCAAGGGATTTTCCCATCTCTCTTGCGTATCAAACTCCATTGTCCACTTCCGAGTATTGAAAGTCCCAGACTGCATTGCTGTTCTGGCAGGGACTGTTATAATCACTTTTCTACTTTTCACAAGCTCTTCTGGTACACCGGTAACTGGGTATATGTCTTTCTGAAATGATATATTTGTGAGAATTCATTATATAAAATGCAAATAAAAGCTTTGAGTATCATCAGAATTTAAAAGAACAAATATAACTTTCAAATTACTTTAAGCATTTTATTCTGTTAAGCACTAGGCTAATTCAACTTTCTGCCTCAATACCTAATTCAAGTTTCTTTAAAGACAAATTTTAATTTCAATTTGACATGAGAATAAGAACAAACTTGTGCTACACTGGCAAGCAAGAAAAATTATGTCCAGTGTACAGTTAGTTGCCAAAAAGTGCAAAGTGGATCTCAAATATGCATTGGTTTTAATTGCAAATTTATTGTTTTCCCTATAATATTGCTAGTAAGGCAACATGCCTCCACAAGGAGGTTTCACAGATCATAAGCACATAATATATTTTATTTTGGTCAGCCCTGTCTTTGGGATCCTTCTTGATTCAGATCTGCAGAGAGGACAATCCTTTATAAACCTGTTTGGATTTCATGGCAGTTTTTGACTAGATCTCTAGTTATTATAAGCAGAGTGCACAAGCTATTAGCCGGGAGTGCCAGGTGCATTTGTGATAAGTGTGCAGGTCCACAAAGGAGTGTGCACAAAATTTTTCAGTGTTTCTTGAGTTTGTCCATGTTTTTTCTTTTGGCATCGATCAAGTTTAGATCAAGTTCCCCTCACAGGTATTCAATGATGGAGAGTTGAATCTAAGCTGTACCTACAAATACCATCAGTGGCATTCAATCAAATTCCTATAGGTTTAGCAAGCAAAGGAATAATTTTAGAAAGAATTTTTAAAAAGGACAAAAACATGAAAATCCAAATAGATGATCTCTAGCTGGGTCACCAAGAGGGAACAAGGAGCACATAGCCCAAGACCTTAGGCCCAGGGAGTCCCATAAGGGCCTAAAAATGGTAAAGCGTTTATAAGTATTGCAAGGAAATGACTGCAAGAATTATAAATAAATTTGTAGTCACAATTTTGTTTGCTTATTTTGCTCCCAGGGCCACATTTTCCTATTTTGACCTAGGGCTCAGAAACTTCTTGGCAGCCCTGATCTCAACAAGATCACTTGATTTAGAATGACATTTCTTTTGTGAAAAACCTTAAAAATTCACACTGTGATCTTAAAAAAGACTTGTAAATTTAAGTCACGCCCAGGGCCACGCCCAAACCATGCTCATCATTCAGGTGTTTAAGAGTGCACTCACAATTGTACAAACATTTCTTGGGAGTGCAGCTGCCATGAAATCTATACTGGTTTATACCAGACTGTAAAGTTTGGTCTTCGCAAGGAATGTGTTCCCTGTGTAATAATTTTAATCCTTCATTCTGCTCGTGCCTTATTAAGAATCTGCCATAGATTCTGCACACAATATTTGTTTATTCGGTCATGTTCCTTGAGAATATTCCACAATTTTATCTTCCGACTTTTGATAACAAGAAAAATAAATAATACAAGGTCTTTTCAAAAGCCTTTTGCTACAAATTCTGTGCAAGATTTCACAGGAATTATCTGCAAAACTTCAAAATTATTGTTCTGGCTTTCCCCGTGCAGATAAAATACTTCACAATCTGGCATTATTTATAAACATGCCAATTTGATTTCGGTGCCGTTTTATCTGCAGTTATGCTGGATTGATGAGTAAATAAATATGAAAATTTTTGTACCAACTGTATTGGCAAGCCATCTTTTTCTAGTTAAACTTTGGCTAGAATTTGTACCATCGAAAAATCCCAGAATGCATATTGGATTTTGGGAACTCTAAAACTTATCCCCTGTCCGGTCTGCAGAGTGTGGCACTTTTCGACAAGATCTCCGGTGTGCACGAGCAAAAAGCCTGGTGTGCCGGTGTGCACCACCAAAAATGTCTGGTGTGCTGGTGTACACCGACTATTTTTCCCTGTTGTTGTTGAAATTTGGGAATTTACATTTCACTGTAAAAATGCGTGTGAAGTATACTGTTGAAGAAAGCGCAAGTTTTTATTTGTATATTTGTCAAGTTAGATTCATGATATCTTAAATTGTTCATACACAACTGTGCTTGTTTTTATCAGCTGACATTTTCTATGGGACCACACCAAGCCACACCAATCTTATTTGCCACACCCAAAAATACCCGGTGTGCAACAGGTTTTGCACAAAAATATCTCCGGTGTGCACATGCCATACTATGCAGACTGGTCCCCTGTGGCATCATATCATACTTAAACAAATTACAAATGTTTGGATGTAAACATCATTTGCATGAAGAAGACAAAAAAAACAGTCGCAGAATATTTATTGGGCTTACATTTAAAAACATTCTATATCTAATAGCCATCAAGCCAGAGGTTTTCGTTTAATATTATCCTATGTTCAAATTATAATTATGAAAAATTCTTGTGTCGTACCTCTTGAGCTTCAAAACTCTTTACATCCTTTGTGTCTTTTCTTTCAATAAGTACTCTATTCACACTACTTGTGGACAAAAGTCGAGAGTATGAAAGCAGAGTTTGAAGTGGTCTTGAGCTACATCTTATTACACCCGCCATCTTGGTACACACAGGTACTACTTTGCTCCCCTGTCTTCGCGAATCTCGTTCTCGTCAGCCTCTTCTTCTTGTCTCTATGACCACAGAACAAGAAATATTATTTTTATATTCTGCTTGATGAAAGTAAATTTTAAGTACTGAAGCCGAATTTGTAGAGACTTAACTATGGAATTTTCAAGCAGCTCTCGAAATGGAAGTGTCATTGAAAATGATGGGCCTAATTACGAAGTGAAGTTTGGCAAGACTCTTCTAGAAAACTGGGTTGAAGAAGTAGGCCATCTACACATTTTAATCAATAGCTCCATTACCTAAACAGAATTTGCACATATTTTATGACTGTCCACAACCTATGTGTTACGATTAAAATTAATCGCTCAAAACTTTCTTTATTTTGTATTATTCTGGAAAATCAGTCGCTCCTTTTCACAGTTTTCCTGATTTGTTGCGTTCTAATCGAATTGTTTGTCACCATTTGACAATCATCTGAAAACACACCCCAATCGACAGAGTTTTCGTCAAATTTATCAATTTTAAAGTTATCTATATTAGTAATGAAAATGTTGTAAATCCATCAATTATATTCTGCATTTCAGCGTCAATGTGCGGGTATTGACAAAGAACCCAAAAATATCAAAACACGTAGAAGGTCACCGGGTAAGTTAAGTATAATGCAATTTAACCAGTTAATTAATCTAACCAGGTTATTAGAAAGTTGCTTAATTAAACAGTTGCCAGGGGTGGAAATATTGTTTAAGGCAATATCAGAAACAATAGAGCATCAAAGCATATGAGAAAATAAACTCAACTTTTATTAAAAGCTTTTTGTTTTATAAGTGTCTGCCAGTATTGGTGCCGCTAGGGGGACTGGGGGGATGCTATGATTTTCAAACTGCCTTTACATAACTAAAAGTTATTCATGGGCATTCCCTTCAATTAAAATTGGTGTTCCTTGTTGGTAAAAGGCGTTTTCTGGTGGTAAAAGGGCATGGTCTGAAAATTTTTGTTTTGTCGCCCCTTCCCCAGAGCCTAATACCTGACACCCCCATTGGTATCTGCTCTTACCTTTGAGTGCTGCTGATGTCTCTTAGCTATGTGAAGAGAGGTCGGGGAGAACATGCATTTGATTAAATTCAGATCATTCAAAGTTTATTACATCATTACATAAAAATACAAAATTGGTACCTTGGGTTTATTCATAAATAGCTAGAACTAATAGCACAGGAAGTACAACAAAAAATTACTTAAAGATAATAATGAAAAGTGGTAACTAAATTAGGGTAATTTCTAGAATAATGAACTCTTTTAAAAGCTATGCCAATTGAGGTGAAATTTCCCTACATTGGTAACCATTGCAATGCTGAAATGTCTCTTTGCACCACCGCCAACCCCAACCCTGAATTACCACAACAGTCACTGTTTTTGGTATCAACTTTGGCCATCTCCCTGCTCCAAATAAGCTGTTGTCTGCCATAATTTGATTTTTCAAATGCAAAAAAATTATATTCTTTTGTTTGCTTGATACAAACTTAAAATTTGTAACGCTATATAATTCCTAAACTGGAAGGTTTATCCAAATAGCTGCAAAATAGTGGCAGATGCCCCTCAAATTTTAAAGGACAAGGACCTTTTGTTCTGTAACAAAGAGAAGATGTGACACCATCTTCTCAAAACAATAGGCTTGCCCCTCAGTATTTGACCAAGGGTCCACCTCTGCTGCAAAATCGTAGTGAAACAATTTCTAAAAGAAATTATTCTATTCATACTGTTTTAAAAAGTAAAAGCTTTATGAATAATGCAAACTTTGCAAATAAAAGTTTTCATTTCCACTTGTTATTGTACTTAAACATTAATTCCAGGGAATACTGACAAAAGAGTTTGATTCAACCGTGTCAACTTTATCAACTTGTAAAGATTCATACAGAGAACCACAGAAAAATAATGTTCGTCAGAAAGGCAAAAGACTTGAGATGCTTGAAAGACATTTGTATCAACAAATAAGGTGAGGAATAAACACTTGCAAGAATAGTGGATATTTGTTATGTAGCAATTGTACCTACCCTGCTTGAGGTCCCAACTGAGGTAGTACCAGCATGCCATCTGTTGGGACAGAACTCCTTTGGAGAAGGAGATGATGATAAGCTTTGTTGATGAAAGACAGAGCAAGGGCAGATCACAATGCTGGTGGACAGACAATATCGAACGCCTGTTGATTGCTTCTCTAGTGTACTGCATCTGCCAGGCACCAGACAGGTTGTGGGATGTAGTCACCAGAAAGGGGGAAGTGTACCAGGCTGGATGGTTATTGATTGTGATCATGATAACCTAATCCATTGCATTGACTATTAATTCAAATGCAATCCTAAACTTAATAGGTTTCTTTACTGTCAGTGGTTGATAAAGTAGATTATTGCTGTACACTTACGAGTATAAGACATTTCGCAATGTAGTAGTCACAATAAGATAAAACTTTTAAAATTCAAAGTAGACCTCTTGTAGCATTTATTTCCCTACATGCCTTAATTGGATGAACTTTCTTATTAGCGCCAAATTCAATTATAAAAATGCTTTATGCCAAATGTAGCCAAATGTGTTCAATTTAAATTCAATATATCATTTATACCTTTGATATTTTCAATACATTATATCTTCGAAATTGTCACTTAGACTGAAAATTTGTTATGACCTCTAGCAATGAAGTGAAGCAAGAATTCAACCCTCCTCCTCCAAAAGTGGATTATACATCAACAACAAAGAAAGACTTCAGCAAGGGTATGCTTATTCCAATGGTTTTAATACACATTTACACATGCCATGTTTTGCTTTATCAGCAAGGTTAATTTGCATGCTAAAAATTTAGCACTGATAGCTTGTGAGAATTTTGTAAAATTACAAACAATTTCTGGTTCTTACTCCTTGGAGATACACTAAATGTGGGTTTACACACTGCTGTAGGAATTAGAGGGTCAGGGGGAGGGGATGGATGCTTCAGTCACCCAATGATTCCTAAAAAATGCTTAAATCTACTATTTGCGTTATTTTTCCTATAACCTTAAGCATTTAAACCCTCTCCCCAAAAGAAATCATCAACAAGACCCTGGGTATCAACCACGTAACTGTAGATGTCAGCTAGGGTGGGCAAACTCAAGCAAGAACCATACCTGAGGGGGGGGGGCAGGCTTTAAAACAAGAGAGCAGATATATAACAAACATATATATTTGCACTAAATCAAGCTCACGGAACTATAATTATACCAGCTTTTCGAAATATCATTTGGAAAAAGTTTAGCCAGAGGGTGCAAGTTCTTGTCAAAATTTTCATTTGGGGGCACAGCCCCCCATGCCCGCTGCAGCTATGTGGCTGCTGGATATTTGAAGAGTTGCTACCCATAATGATATTTTTGAAATGAAACTTGGTTGATAGCATGGATTAAGTATTTAGAAGTGCAGCACTTGACAATTAGCCTGTGTGCATGCAAGCTACAAACCACTGTTCCTTTTGCTTTTTATATCTTATTTTGTATTTTATTTTTGTAAGAGATATCAATTGCCAAATAAATTGGCATTAGGTTCTTAGATCTTCACTCAAAGGCATAGTGGTTGTATTGAACTTGACAAACAGTTATACATAAAATTAAAGTAACATGCTTTACAATTACTAATTTAAATTTAATGCTTGTTTTCATGAATTATAATTGTAAATTGCTTCTCTTGCTACAGACTTTCAGCCAATAGAGCAGCCACCTACTATGGTAAGTCTACTGTAAGAAGCCACCTACTATGGTAAGTCTACTGTAAGAAGTTTTGGAAATTTAACTCCTTCTTTGATGTAGGAAAAGTTCCAAATAGAAATAAAAGCATGACTTAAGATGATGCAATGAAATTGAGCAGATAGTGCCATGTATGTTCTGCAACATCTGTTCCTTTGACCATGGTTTTGTTTCAAGACCAGGTCAATTATCCTGCCAAATCTCTATGGCCTTGCTCTTTGTTCTTGTAAAGGGGCAAACTTATGAACAGTAGCCATGACACAACAAGATTTTTAAAGGGTGTAAAATCGAAATGCTTTGCATTCAATGTAACTTACAAATTTTTCAATGCAAAAAAGTATTCTTATCACTGCATTCAACAAGCCTAACTATACTGATTGTCAGTGAATAAGAAGAAAAAGACAAAAATGTAGTTCCTTTTGAGCTCTTCTCACAAAATCATTCTTTGTTTTAGTCATCACGAGGAGAGGTTTATTCCCATCGCATTCCCTTGGTTTATATCTGTGACTGGTGTTTGAGCTCAAGATCTCCACGAATATATTTCGATGGGAAATTAAGACCCTTTTATGCAACATCCCCTTTTAAGGAAACCCTTTTATTGAGAATAGTGCCCCCAAATTAATTTCAAAGATGTTCCCTTTTTCAGAGATGTCCTGTTCTCAAGTATGAAATGCCCTCAACCTTTAATCAGTAGTTTCCAAGCCTCCTGCCCTCGCCAATTCGATGTGTCTCATTCTAACAGCGTCAAGAAAAATTCTCTGGTTTTCAAAAGAATGTAAATATAAACCCTGATAGGAAATGAGCAATGACCTAGGGCAGAGCAGGTTTTTGTTTTAGCCTGGATTAGAGTTGTTCGTACACACCAAGTTTAAATACATCGTTCTTAGTGGTTTTCGGTAAAATCGCAGCTTTGCGTTCTGTGTTTGACAGAAGGGTTTCCACTCTTATGCAAAATTGTTTATTAGAATGTATAAATCCGACAACAAATCGCTTTTATAAACAACCATTCTTCTAAATAATAGTTTTGGTTTTCTGATATCATATCTTAATCTTGATAAATCTTTAAATCCAAGTTTTGAAACAAAGGCCAATTGTAGCCACACCAAAAATTTATATCCAAAGCCTGACTCAAAAGAATCATTAGTGGTGAAACTTCTGAAATTTCAGTAAAAATGGGGCAAATTCAACATTTCCAAACTGTTTTTGGCTTCCCAACATTTTTTCAGCATTATCAGAGCTTTAATGGCAATCAATCTATTCATAAGGTATTCGTAAATGGTTTGCAAGTAATCAAAATTGATGTATATAATTTTGTGATATCAACAGAGGAGCCTTGTTAAAAGCATTTGAGAGGTCGCTGTCTTTGAACTTCTTAATTATTATATTTTTAAATGATAAAAGTTGCTACCCCCTGCCTTCTATCTTATGTCGGTATAAAACAATTGCTATACAAAACTACCGAAGGCCTACTAATTGCTAAAACTAGTTTCTTTAATTGTGAAATACGAATCATTACAGAAGAATAATTTGTATTTAAGTAGAAAAATTGCAACCAAATCATGCCCTGAACCAATAAATATTGACCAAGATCAAAATCAACAAACGACGTGTAAAGGGACAGAATAAAGATCTAGTACCCCCCTTTTGGAGTCAGAAGATGCTTATTTACCAATATGGAATTACGTTATTGGCAGTTTCAAAATCACAGAATAACAGAAAAACGAAGCACCTCGTCAAAATAAAACCCCACCAAACCCCAACATTCTCCCCTTGGGTTTCAACTAAAATCGATCCGTCCGTTTAAATTTTTCCTGCTCAAATCCATCACTAAGCTGCGTTTCGCAAATTGCGTTTCTATCTCAATTTTTCTGCATTTTTAGATAAACCAATTTTCCTTTATCATACTTGATAACGCTCTATGCTCGAAACGTCGTTAATTGATAATCTATTATTTATTCCTAGTACAATTTACTGGAATTCATTATTAATTTCTTGCTTCCGTTATGCAGTTATTCTATAGTAAAAAATATGTCTAATACAGTTAAGTTCTTGTATAGTAAAAAAAAGACATTACCCAGACCCAATGGCTAACAAAAAACTACTCTAATTTTTCTTGAATTTGTATCTCGCTGGCATAGAATTCTCAGATAAATCTTCTTAATTTTTTATTCATTGCAGCATCATGATGTTAACTCCGACCAACCGTTGACATTTTGGAATCACAATTTAAACAGCATCCATGTAAGTCTAAATAAAAGCATTAACACCAGCAAAACTTGAATTTTTCTTAGCTTTTTTATAACATATTTTCTCGATCTTAAGAAAACATGTTTACATGTCTTTGCTTTTGTATAGAACAGGGCGGTTCTAAGATGCTACTCCGAGTTGCACGTTTACTGCGACTATCGGGCAACTGCCGTTAACACTATTCACATATTTGGTTTGTATTCCTCTCTAAGCAGCACCATAACCAATTCTATATGTTTTTCGGTCCACCAACTTTAACGCCCAAATTAACGCCCAACTTTACCCAGACTTTTCCCTCGCTTTTCCTCTCTCTTGTTGAATCTATGTTTCATCTTTGTTGCAATATTTCTCCTTTATTTGTCATGTTGTGACTTCTGTGTCAAAATTACTGCATTCCTCTCTAGGGTGTGTCACAAATACAAACAAATGACACTCCGTTCAAGAAAAACACGGCTTTCAGCACCCCGATCGACGAATACAAAGATGCTCCAAAACCAGGCGAAGGATGGCATTATTAAACAAAAAACTTCATTTGATATTTTATCTAGACTAATTTGTACATACTTTCTTTTTCTTAGAAAGAATATTTGGTTGTAACACTAAATCGAAAAGCATTATCTTTGTGCTAATCTCTTCTGGTTTTAACCTTCGACCAGGACCGACTTTGAAAGAGCTCAATGGGTGACCAGCAACGGCAAGATGGGGGTAGATAAGGTTAGAAAGAACCTCAGGTCTCAGGTCTCAAGAAAAATACCAACAACGTACCGAACACCTAACTTTGAAATAAATGTCAAAGTCATTACAACGAAAGTGAATATCCCTATGATACCAAAAACCCTCTAATTTCTGGAAAAAGTTTTGGTAAAGTGCAGTGTTTTTGTGTTTAAGACAGCTTAAAAACTAACAACCATCGCTCTCCAATTTTTATATTAAACCGAGCCTACACTACAATCTATCTACAGAGCCAAAAGCGCGGGAGAGTAGCTAAATCATGGCACAGCAATGAAGGGGCAAGAAGTGTATCGAAGGCGCTCATTAGTCAGGAACTACAGAAGCTACCCTGGGTACCAGACTCACTATATATGAAATTTTATATAGTGAGTCTGGTACCCAGGGTATACAGAAGCATGTTCCTTTGAAAAATTGGTATTTCAAGGCTGCTACTTCGACAACCTCTTAGGGAGTAATTGTTAGTGGGCTTATCTAGGGTGCTTCAGTTGGGTTATGAATTTTAAACCTAAGAAATACTTTTTTATGAAAGTATCAAATCTTACACGCTCTTACATAGAACCACAGAAAACACTGTTTGATTTTGCAATACTTGCAGCTTCGATTTTCCATATCAATTTTCTTTTCAATATTTTGAGACCCAGAAAATATCCCATAATTTCAAAAACCCAAACATTTATCTGAATTTGTCAAAAAAATTTATTGCATTCACAACCTAATCGTGCCAAGACCCCTCCCCCTCTCCCCCCAAGCACGATAATATGACCAATATATCCATTCTTTATCTTTACGTACCACCTTAATCCAAGAAGATCCTCCTTCACAATTATGGTTTCCATCAATGTTGTTTTTCCTCACATGGGTCACATGGGATGGCGAATGCAAGGGGCACCCTGATTGTTTTTAAAAATCCTCCAATTGTTAAAGTTTGCACTTTTACTGAATATGAACAAGAGAGTGGTAAGTACATCGAAAGAGGTGACGCCATTTGAGTAATATGTGTAATAATTATCGCCGAATTGATGGTGTTATTAACTATCCTTTAGTAGAGTCACGTTTTGCCTTTTAGATGTTTGTATACCCAGTGCCTACAAGAAATATCCCAGCCTACAATGGAAAGGAGTAAAAGTTGACCTTGACAAGGATTCAAAAGAGAATTCCAGTCATACCAAATATGAATGTTCTGTGTCGACAAATTCAACCGAATCAGCAATGATTTTGGATTATAATCCACAGAAATCGTGTAGATTATCTGATATATTCAAATCTGAAACCAGTGATAAATCAGAAATCAAAGGCGGCTACTTTGTGAATAAGCATGGAAAAAAGAGGAAATTCTTTGAACAAATATGTGACCTTGGTAGTGAGGAGAATGAAATGGAACACATTTTCCACAAAGTACTTCACAAAGACAGTAGCACCATAGCAAATAATTTTGCACAAACTCAAGAGTTCACAGAGAAAGAGACAAGCACAGAAGAACAGCAATATGAAGATGGATCATGTGATCTGTTTGATTCTTATACTGACATGTATTTAACTCAGGCAAGTCCTACATCAGCTCAGCAACATCCGAATTCAGCAAAAGAGCAGATTTTACCAGATTCTTACTATGAATACAGTGGCAGGAGTTACAATGTTGAGAAGTTGTGCAAGCAAGAGAGGACTGGAAAGTTCAATATTCTTGCACTGGTGTTGCAAGTATGTACAATATATTTGTTTATTATTTAAAGGAGTCAGGCAACTGCCAGGCAGGACCATGATATATTGCCCGCACACGCAACTTTTCCATTCGCAAACTTTTGCATATTGGCCACGCAAAGTTCCAATTTGAATACATTTTACATCATTGACAATATAAATTTTGTAAAAGTGTGTAATTCAGGTGCACAGTCGGGCAGTCATGAACATGAACTTCCCCACGCATGGAACAAAGTTTCCAGTTTGGGGCAACTGTTCTGATGATCGCATTAAGAAACTGTTAAGACTGAATTTAAAACAGCATTCTGTTAGTAAGTTTGATGCTTGCCTTGTTGCAGAAATGAAGACACACATGTCCACATGTGGATATATGTGGTGAACAGCAAGGACTGTTGAGCATATTACAGATTGAAAGGACTATACGTTTTAGGGGGCTAAAAATGCCAAAAACCAAGAGCAATTTTTGTATGGTTTTAAGTACATTTTGGAAATTATTGGGGGGGCAGAAATCCCCTCAGCCTCCCTCACTCCCCCCTTTCCTCAGCTCCTGGTGAGCTGCATCTGCAAAACATAATAAAATCAACCTTCAGCTGGGTGAATTTATTTGTTTAAATATTTCTTTTCCCTTATTTCAGTTTATTTAAGCATGAAAAGATATCTGACAAAGTCACAAGTAGCAACCACACAATAAAGCATCATCAACTTTACAAATGAAAAAAATTTGAGGAGCTCTCGTTAATCTATCTTTGAAAGGTAAACACTGAAGACGTAGTTAGATTGAAGAATGGTGAATTTGCAACATTTGCGTCACTTTTTGTTGCTGACAAAGAATCACAGTATGTCCAGCTTACTCTCTGGCATCATTTAAAAGACTGGGTCAAGAACATCGATGCTGGGTCTATTTTACTTGTAACTGATGTTGTTCAGAAGATGTGGAAAAACAAGATGTCACTTGCAACAACAGATGAATCAAAGCTGTTTAATTTTCATCAACCAAAGGAGCCATTTCCTGAATTTTGTAAGTTCTTCATTACAGTTGCTTGAAGATGTTATATGATGGAAATAAACTGACAAAATTGAACTTATTGAAATTAATCTTGGTAGTCAGAGCCAGGGCACAGTACCCAGAAGAATAGACACCCAGGTTTTTATTGTAATGACCCATGTGAAGACCGAAGATGCTTGATAATTATTTAATCAAAAATTCAAGCAAGATTAATTTCATACCCATAGATTTATTGTTGATGAGGGGTTGGGGGTAAAGTGATCAGGGGGTGAGAGGGGCATACTGCATGAAGTATCCTGCTTTTAGAATCTGGAGAACATGCCCCATCTATCAAATCAGTAGGGTTTAATGTAAGTTGAAAGGTTGCGAATTTCATTTAATTTTAAGTAAAATGAGATTGCAGGTATGAGGCTGCAAAATTATCGGACAGATTTTTCTATCCCTTAAAAACATTAATTGTATGTTTCTCTTTGGTGGGGGAGGGACTATCTTTTACAATTGGAAGTCAAAAATCAAATTTTTGACAGCTCATTTGGATTTCCTGTTCTTTAAAACATCTTTTGATTCCAGGGGAAAATGTAATAAAAAGAAATGTTTTGAGGGATTTTTTGTGCTGTATGAAGAAAACCTACAAAGCACTGTGCCGGGAAGATAGCACCATTTATGGCCAGTCACTGAAAACAGCACAAGATATTGAATCATTTGATTCTTTGATGCCTGGCACAATTGTTAATTTTAAAGGCAGTGTCATAAGCATGGATGTTTGTTCTGATCAGTCAAAGAAAAGAGCTTCAAAACAACTGCAAAAACCACTTATACTTCTCTGTAAGTATCTGGCATATTAAATGTCTGTTCAACATTTGCCTTCATCAGTTGTAATGAAAAAAACTAAAGTTTCAATCGGGTAGAAAATTTGGTCTCCTTTGCACCTGGGATGACCCGTTTTTGTCTAAGGGAGACTGCTTATCGTTAGACATTCCAGTGTAGAGACATTCACTCCTGTCACCAGTGTTCCTTTTGGGAGACCACAGGCCACCACAAGCCAATATGCAGGAGACCACTGAAAGAGCTGCTGGTGTCCCAACGTGGGACCACCTTTTTGCTGGAATTTTTCACCCCTGAGTTGCACTATGTCTCTGTAACCAAGAAAGAATATGACTGCCAGGAGGCTTCAACTATCGGTTGTGATATGCTAGTACCCAAAGGCCTTTTTCCAGATTAAGCCCCCTAGTTATAAGACAGATATATCATGAAGTTTCGGGCCCTGCACTCGTTTATCACATCAAAATACCAGCATTTTTGCAGGGGCTCCTACAGCACGGGGGGCCCTTATTTCTTGAACTAATAGATAGCAACCCAGGGGTGGACAGGACAGGGCAGTGGCATGCTCCGACAGGACATGAATGGGGAATTAAAGCGTCCCTTCCCTCCACTAGCTTACAGGTCCAGACTGACTCGACTGGTACCACCTGGCAGGGTTCCCTAGCTCAGGGCTACGAGGGCTGACCAACAGCTAACTCGGCGGAAGATCGGCAAAGAGGGCGGATGAGCTACGACTCCAGGGGTTAACAGCTTCGAGCGGAAGAACTCCTGGAAAGAGGGAAGGTGTCCCTTTAAAAACACTGTAGAGGTGGTTCTGGGGGCCCATCTCTACTATAAGCCCCTTAATTTTATCTATGACCATGACAACAAACCAAAACTCAGATTTTGGGGTAGTTGGAGGGTCATGGTAGCCAACCTTCTGATAGAAGATGGTACCTGATGATGAATAGACAGCTGTGCAGCAAGACAAATTCATTTCCCGTTGACAAGAGTTGGTAGGTTAGTGCTGACAGTTCCACCACAAGTATTTTCTGCCTCTACATTTTCCTTATTTGGCAGGCTGTATAAGTACAGTAGACAAAATACCCCCAAATAATATTCCTAGCAGAGGTTTTAACTCTCGCTACCTTATGGTATAGTGGAATAATGATGAAAGTCTTTATATCTATGTGTCTTTTCATCTACAAATAAAAAGTAATTTGTTGCTTCACTCAGTTTGAGCCACTCTAATTTGGTTTAAACCGTCAACACCACATTAATATTGAAATATTTTGTAATGATCCACAAATTAACAGACAACAGCCAAAGGCAAAGTGTCTTTATTAAAATAAGTTTTTACCAAAGATGTACAATAGTCTTTTTCATAATAAGGTCTTGTTCATTATTTTAGGAATTTTCAATTCTATTCTTGCTGATCCTTTTCTGAAAACTTATCTGAAAAGAACTTCAAATTTCCCCCAAAAATTATTTTCGATCCAATATAGAAGGCACCACAGCCCTCACCCATCCATCCAAACAAAGTTTGCGAAGCTCCATCTATATATTAACTTCTTCCTTGCATGTTTTCTCCAGGCTGCACTCCATCCATCCATCATTTCTTTTACTTCTCATCTAAATAAGTCCTTTTGAAATCTCTTGAAAAATCCATCTTACATTATTGGTTTTGTTGATATCACCACTCACCCGAATAATCCTGTGACACAAGCCTTTTTTTGCGTGGAATTTAATTTGACAGCCAGACATTAGCTCAAAACGATCAGTAATAAAACCATACCAACAGTTGAGTAAACAAGGTTCGTCGAATAAGCCACAGTTAATTCATACATCTTCTATCCAATTGCCTTCGCTTCAAAATAAAAGTGCGAACAGCGGTTTTAAATTAACAATAATAAAACTTCAGGATTAGTTGACATCCACAAATTGATTCTTATCGAAAAATTCGCTTCTGTTTTTGGCCATTTTAGCCTTTTATCCTACCACCCATACTTCATTACTTAGAAATAAGTTCTCCAAAATATACCATTGTTTAAACAAAAAATATAGGTCAAACTTCATGAATTTTTCCAGATAAAAACCTATTAGATCAATGAAAAGGATTAAAGGCTGGTTATCTGGCGATGGTGAAAATATTTGATAATAAAATACATTCAATGTAACTGTGCCCAAATAAAGGCCACACTTAAGTTTTTGGCCTACTAAAACCTAGCTCGGTTTGAAACTTTAGTCACCGTCGCATTTTCTTTAATTAACCAGATTAGTCTGAAAATACCTTATTACATTTAAGATATAGGCGTTTTTTGTGAAAGGGATGTTTAGCAGAAGCACACGTTTGTCGTGAAATAGAAAAATTCAACCGGCCGTAGTATTTAAGGAGATTTTAAACAGCTGAACCAGTTGGTCTTGCGCGTGATATACCATTGGTTTACTCGTTAAAAGATTTAATACTTATAGGTTGTATTTTCAGAATTTCGTTAGGCCCAACTTAAAAAACTTTTTAGATGTTTGTGCTAAAGCCAGAGATAAACGAACGTTTTTAAACATACAAAGGTAAACTACTAAAGGTATTCTTTGCTCTTAAAAGTTACAGGAAAATGCTTAGCGTTCCTGTGTAGTGCTCTAAATCCAAAGAAAATTATTGCGACAATTTTTCATGAAGAGATGACGAAAACTGTGGCACTTTGGGTTGAATTATGAGCTAGATAAAAGACCTCGCTCTGTTTCCTAATTGCCACATGAAACTGGAGAATGAGCCTGGCAGTTTTACTATATACACTTTTTCTTTTTTTGTAATTAGGAAACATCCAGAGTGAGACATTTTTAAAGATTCAAACCTAAATTCCCACTTTTCTTTTCAGAGCAGCTCTGTTTTTACCGAATAATTGGAATTATTCATTTGAACAATTTTTTGTCGGTACAAAATTTGAAAATGGCTTTGAAAAAAGATAAGGTTTTAGAACATGCAAAAGCTTTTTCGTTTTATTTCTGGCAATGATTTACAGAATATGTTTTTAAGGTAGGCAGAATAAACGAAGACTCTGTGCCAATGATAATACAATTTGGACGCCTATGATGTATTTTGTGACATTAATGCGACATAGAGTTCTTTCATGTGGGAGAAATCTATCGTGTTCCAAAAAATTCGATCAGGAATTTTAGCAGCCTGCGTGCAGACTCTGAAATTTGTCAACAGCAAACATTAATCCGTAACGGGAACATTAATTTAAATGCAGACAAAAGGTTGAAATAACTATGGTTTGTTTCGGGATTTGTGTTCCGGGATATGAGTAATAAAATACACATGATACCGGCTGCAATTTGACGGGCTATGCTGACAAGTTTTCAAACATAACTGGCTTCATTTCAATCCTTTGCATTTTCTGACATTGATCTTTGGTTAGGAAAGAAAATTCTTTTCCGCCTTATACATCGAAATGTTAAACATAATGAAATTACTGTTTTCCACTAAAGGACGGCCGAAGTTTGTATTAAATGAAAATCGAATGTCAATTTAGTGTGAGCTGCAAGTCTTAGATTAGTTCACAATTTGTCAAAGGTCGTGACAAGTAGGTGAATATAATAGAATGAAGTCGTTAAATTTGACATTCCCAACATGGTACATTGAAAAACAAGCGAAAAGTATTGCCCGGATAATAAGACCAACTATCCATTGGAAAAGAAAGCATTGCATGACAGTGATGAAACCAATGGAGGTGAATGGGTTCACCACACCTGGCTGATAATTCTACCAATTTTGTCATAAAATTATTTTGTGCCAGAAAAGCTCAACGCATCACAATACACCCTCAATTCCCTTTCACTGATAGTTACAGTTATTTATATTATTGTATCAAAGTGAGTTATTCACCAACATTCGAACCCCCTCCAAAAAACTTATGGCTCTCTAAGACCTTTTTAATGCCCACTCCGATTGGAAATTATGTTATTTAACTTTATTTGCACTGCTTAACACCATTATTAAGATCATTGTTTAACATTTATTTTTCTCTACACTGGAATTTTCATTGTCTTTTCTGAAATGATGTTCAAAATATTGTTTGTCTTGGTCCTTATATTGAAATTTATATAAACTTATAAGAAATAATGTAATGAAATTAATCTCAAGACAAGTTGAAGAGAAAAGCAGCCCCCAGACACGTGTTTGCGTGCACGAAATTGATCACAGTTGTTTTATACTAAATTTTAAAGAAATAGGTTTGTTTAATACTTGATTTTGTCTTAAGGTTTACGGGATGTTCATGGGAACAAAGCACGGATGTCTATCTGGGGCAATCGAACAATGTTGTTATCAGAACTGCGTAAAAATCAGGGAAACTGGATGAATTTCTCTTTCGTGGCTGTCAGATCGACGTTGTCCGGAGACAGTCTTGAGCTGCACTCAACATCAACCACCAAGATCGGTTTTGTTCCAGGGCATGATAAGCTAATGGCATCAAAAGATGCCTGGTCACAAGATAAGACGCCTTCGATTGGGACATTAGAAAGTATTGACGGTCGAGTTACTTGTTTGGAAATAACAGACAAGCAGGGACGCTGTGGTAGAGTATCGTTGGGAACTTTCCAAAGGCCACCAACGGAGGATTCTTTTGATGCAAAGACTGAGGCGGATAATATTCTTGAGAGTTTGGCCAACATGAAATACATTGGATGCAGACAATGTCTTTGTGAACTGGAACAATCGAGAGACGGTACCACACAGCCTTGTAAACGATGCTTGTCTGTGTCTTGGAAATATGACTTTTCAACAGTAGAGACAGTACGTCCTTTCCGATTGTTTGTCGAGACAAAGTGCGATAGAAACGTCCCAGTTACTGTTTTTCCTGATGTTTTCAATAGGCTTAAAAGCTCAGATCTTATCACAAATGTATTTCACCTCAGCGAAATAGCAAAACATGGGTGGGAAAATAGATCTGAACTAATTATCTACTGTGAGAAAATATTCGATGAATAAGAAAGAGTTTTCATGGTTTTGCAAGGAAACAGTGGCGAAAGTGACACAGTTGTAAGCGAGCAACTTTACTTTTTGAAAGATATAGGAGAACAATCAGTAAAAGAAAAATCTTAGATATAAGATTAATTAGTGTTTCTGTAGCAGTAAATCCTGCCAAAGGAATGCATCAAAATTTGCTTAAAATTCCGTTTGCAATACAACTTTGCTTGTGTTCGAATATGAAGAGGTTATCAAAACAATCAACGAAAGGCTTTTATCAAGGAATTAAGATTTTCCAAATTGATTCATAGACACGTTCAAAAACAACCAATTAAGTACAGTCCTTTGCTAAACCGGATAAGTACAGCTTGGAAGTAGTCTGATAGCATCTCTATTAATGGTTATTGTTTTCTTATTTGGATTGGAATGCATGGGCCCTCAGGGACAAATTTGTGAGAGCTACAAATGCTGTTGGAATTGGCTTAAATGAACGACAACTGACATTGATTACCTGCACGTTGTGTTTATACTCTGATCTGTTCTTTAGGAATGTGTTAAACAGGAAAAATAAAATGAGTGTTTATCAAAAACAACAGTGTTTCGAGACTCGTATAGAAAAGGCAGCATTAGACATGCAAAGTCCTTGGCTAAATATCCAGGACGCAAACTTTTTGGGCTAGATATTAAAATTGCAATGATAGGACTGGGGGAGCATGCTTTATGACATCAATGTAGTCAAGAACATCTTCCAAATTTGTTCCTCAGTTTAAAAGAAATATAGTATGGATGCTGCAAAAAGGCAGTTTGACAAGCATTTTTGTGTTGACAGCAGATATACACTGCTCAGGAAAACACTTGTTGCACTTGCTAAAAGCATCTTATCACTTAACTGATGTTACAATTACAGGATCAGGCAGTTTCATGACAGGTTGTTTTGACTTTGGGTTAATTTGCAAGTTCCCAACTATAGTTCTATTGCTACTGCTTGGCGGCTTTTAACACCAAAAATGGATCGCACCCATTTGTGTTGATTCATAGTAAAGAATTCAATTTACAGAAAGACATGCTACTTGATATTAAAAAACAAACTGAATATACACACTTACACTAAGATTGAGTTCCACTACATGATTGCAGCTAATAATCCATCTTCAACTCTTCTTTTTGCCAGTTCTGCAATCGACTAGAGATGAAAGAAAGTTGTAAGCAAAGATGTGCCAGTGAATACCCTTAATACCATTATACACTTGTAACAGTCACTTGGGCGAATTTTCTGGGGGTTCATATGCAGTAGTGCGAAGTAGGGTTGGGATATTTAATTTGGGGATAACGTTTTTAGTTTTAATAAAAGCAGGGTAACATTCAGTTTGAGTATTTCAAACACACCCTCTGATATTTTCCACAGACAATATTTGAAACCTCAAATATATGTAGATTGATGTATTTTTTATCGAATTTTTACTAGAGACTGTCATGAAACTGGAAAGGCTCTTTGGCGCTCATACGATGCAATGATTTGACTTTTTGCATAATTTCCAAGAAGTCAACTTCTATATTCTTAACTCATGTTTATACGCACCACAAAAGAAATAGAGAACCTGAAACCTAAGGGATAGGGGAATAACTTTCATTTAATGAAGAACATAATCTGAAAATGATAAGAACCTAGATTACAATTTGCTCATAAATGTTTTGAAGCTTCCTTTAATACTTCTGTCCCACACGTAGTTAGACTACACAACAGCAAAAGTCTCAAATAAGGGAACCACTTTCAAAAGACATTGTTTATCTCACATGGTAGGTATGTATGCTGCATTCATAAAACTACCAAATAAATTACAAAATAATAACAAGCAAAATCTTATTTAATGATTGGGAAACCGGATTAAGTATCTATTCAAAATCAGCAAGCATTGATAAAAGTGACATTAGAAGGCTGAAATTCAAATTTCCCTAAAAATCTTGATGTAAATCTACATTAACGTAAATCATCTCTCATTCTTCACTGCATTTGTTATAAGTATTATTTAATCAAAACCAATTAAGCATCAATATGAATGTGATTACTTTTTGGGCTCCATCTTTAGAAATATTCTTAAAAACAAAAATTAAAATACTTACTTGAAAACTTCTTGGCTCGTGAATGGATAATTCTGAGAGTACCTTCCGGTTAAGAAGAATATCTTCCTAGAAGCCAAAAAGCCATATTCTAGTCTCTATAAGAGCTAACCATTTCATCAAGCGGTGGAAGAATTACAGTTAAGGCTGATTCATTCTTCAGAAATGAATACTTTATGCAAAAATGAGCAGAAAATCTTTTCTTTATGTGGAGAATACTTTAGAAGCGAAGATACAAATCAAAGGATCCATGGTTCCAATCTCTGGCGTGATCAAACCTTCACCATGAGTGAGTCATCAGCCCACAGTCTTTCGTCGGAAAGGCGTGTGATCGCATGCACACGCCCTGGCGCACGCCTACTGCTTTCGAGGAGTGCAAAATATCACACGCCTTCTTTTATTCTGGGAGCAAAATTCTCTATCAATGATTGGTTTTGTTGGTTTGTGAGACGGGTTTAAATGTAAATCTTTCCTTGGTACAATTACTCAATGCCACTTCAAAAAAGGCTTAACACCTTGTCAGGATTACGGATTAAATATAAAAAATTTAATAATCATAGGACTAATCTACAGTGGAATCCCGATAATATGAAACCCGGCTATAACTAATTTTTTAGTATAACAAAAATATGTCTGGCCCTATGGATTCTGCCAAACCCCATACAAATTCCCTCGGAATAACAAATCCCGTATTGATCTAAGGGATTTGTTGATCCTAAATGTAGGTCTTTAATGATTTTCCTCAATATGACGAAAATTTTTACCGTTATTTGAACTACTTATTCCCGGTGTATATTTGTCACTATTTCTGGGGGAGGGGGGGAATCATTATTGTCAGCGGCAAAACATACATTGGCAAACATGCACTTTTTATGATGCAAAAAATGGAGAAGAGATTTGTGCAAACGTTTCCACCTTTTCAACGCTTTATGGCATTTCAGTGAATAAATCCAAACACAGAAGACAATAACAGACATTTTTGTCTCCGAATTTTAAAAGGAACATTAAATGTTGTGAATAAGATTTTCATTTTCGATCGTTAATTTAGCGAAAGTAGCAGCTTTGCCAATTATGCGATGAAAAGTAGCAGATTTGCGGATTTTGCTACCCATATACAGCCCCCTCTTCAGACTTCACTTTGCTTTAAATCTAGATTTTGGAGACATTTAATTTAATAAAAAATTGGCCATCATTATCCTTTATGCGTTATTATTATGGGTTATTGACATTTGGCCAGTGAGGTGCATAAAGTAGCTTTGAGGCTTGCGGCTCGGATTACACACAAAAACAGTCATTACATCCAGATGAACGCAAAGCCCCCAATGAATCTTTTATCGAAGCTGATAAAAACTGCTTATGACATGGAAAACATTTTGCTGTATCTGTAGTGGCGCTTTTTGGCTGATATATTAAATAATTTCAGTTAATACTTGCGTAAAAACTTGCTCAAGTCTTGCTCACGAAAAACACGTTTTTTTTAAAATGTAAGTAGTGGTGCTAAGATTTCAGCGAAGTAATCTTCATCAAAATTATTAGTGTCATCATTATCGTGTTTTGCAAAAAAATTTCACACGCCACCACACACACGCCTGGATTTCTTAAGGCGTGCGGTGGTTAGCACGCCTGCTATATGAAGCCTGAGCTCTCTTTATTTTCAGGGGTAGGAATCGTGAGGTGTGCTCAAATTGAGAGAAAGGAACGGGGCACTGCTCGATAAGTGCAGCTTCTCTCAGTGTCCTGAAAACTACAATCGTGGCCAAAACTCCTCGAAACTGAATTAAAAATTCGGCATGCTATCAATTGTTCCCAAGAAAAATTAGGACATATCAATGTCTCCCCTCCCCCCTATAATATGAATAAGAACCCAATTGCATTTCGGAAGCAGTCTCACGAGTTTTGGCCAGGATTGTAGGTAGCAAATACAAATAGGAAACTTTGGTTGGTAAACTTTGGATAAAGGATGTTCTTCCTAAGCGACTGAGCCAAAATTTATTGCTTTAGCGTGGTGTGTCTATACCTAAAATTGGAGGCAGAGAGCTGCTAACACGCCTTCAAATAAAAACTGCCTTTCCCTTTGGACACTGCTTGGACAGGCTCAAGAAGATGCTGGAACTATTTAATGCAGAGGCCACCATTCACATATGAGCAGTTCACATTAGCATAAAATTTGGATATTTTTATATGAGAAATGTTCTCTTCTGAAGGTTTAGAACAAGAGACAAACATTATTCAATGACTAGGATGCAATTGACATACCCTTGCCATGACTGCTGCAAAGTATGAGTAGCCTATGTTGTGCTCCCTTGCTGCTATGTTTATTCTAGTGATCCATAACTGAAACGAAAGCATTACACATAATCAAAAAATATATAGTATTATACATATATAGTTGCCAAAAAGAATTAAATGCAGAGTATGCATAGAACTTTTATAAATTTGAAGCTTTGTTATCAGTCTTTCAATTTGTAGCAATTATTGCAAAGTGTCAATGTGTAAGAAATCATATAATCAGATATGAATATACACAAAAAGTCTATCCTCTTCTGAACTTTCCCATTTGCCTTTTCAAAGTAGGCTTACAAACAACTCATCATGCATACCCTTTTTACCGTGCCTTTCAGGTCTTGTGATAATGATTAAAAATGTTTTAGAACAAAATATATTATCTTTGAATTTTTATAAAGGATCACCTCACCTTTCTCATGTCTCTTTTCTTCAATCTTCTGCTCACATACTGGTATTGCAACTTTTTATGCACAGCCCGTACAGCAATGCTATAACAGTTTTTTCTTTTCCCAAAGAACCCCTGGAAGTATTAAAGAAACAATCCAGTTATTGAAGCATTTGGATAAAAACTGGGTTTAAAAAAACCACTTTCTTGTTTTCATGTGTGAAAGAATAATTGGTGTTAACAATATTTTTAGTGAACATTTTATGCAAACATCAAATATAATCCTATATAAAGCGTCTCATAAAGAAAAAAAAGCTCTCAATATATCTTATCAATACTGTTACATAACATCCATGTCTCTTGTATTTTGAACTATTTGCAAGTGTATTTGCCATCAAAACTCACTGTTTATCTGTGTAAGAGCAAGGTTATAAAGAATTAAGAAAACTGCTGCTGATAATCTCACTTTTTTTGGAGAATATGCTAAACCTTTTGGTCGCAAGTTTTTGAAACTGCAGTGGGCTAAATTACAGCGACTGCTTCGTGATATGTTGGAACAGAATTCAATCAATAAAATGTGCCACAATCATCAAGTCCATCTTTTCCAACAATTACAATGTTGTTAGGAGAACAAATAATGCTAAAATGGCTTAGAAGAAGAGTTCACCTTCTCATTGAATGAAAAGACAAAAAATCCTGGCCATAAACACTCAAGTACCTCAATAGCTATGAAAGAATTAGCATAATAAAAAATTGGCTTTCAAAGCTGCGAGACTGTCCTATAAAAAGTTGACATTCTTGAAAAGCAACATTTGGAGTTCGGTTTGATTGGTTTTTAACAATAAAAGGGTGCCTAATGGCTTCATAACAGAAGTTTTATTCTCAATCTCTGAAGCGAGCTCTTTTGTACCTGGAAGGTGAATGAAAAGCTGCCTCCAACCATATCCGTATTTCTCACATTCAATGATCAAATTATCTTTAGCTTTATCTGGACGAAATACAAGTACCCAGAAATTAACATTTCACCCACTTTTGGACAGGGGTTGAACGATGAAGTCATTGGTTAATTGTGCCATTAATGTGCCTAGAAAGTCCAGCTCTGAAGGCACTCCTGGAACTCATCAAGTGTAGTTGTAAGCGTAAATGCGAGAAAAGACAATCAAGTTGTGTGCAAAACAATCTTAATTGCACACCAGCATTTTGTGTGGAGAATTTCATAATCAAGATAAAAACACTGATGATGGAATTTGTGATGAAAGCTATTCAGATGAGACTGATGACAAAAGTTTTAAGTTTGACTATCAAATTTACTGAAGCAAATTTTCATAAATTTAAAATTCTCCAAGTTTGTAATTTTTCCTGCCAATCTTTTTCTCAGTTTACAAATGTTTCATGCAGCAGTGGCGGATCAAGACTACCGCCATTACCGCTCGAGCGGTAGTCAGATTATTAAAAAAATTATAGAAACAAGGATGTTTATCCTACTACTTTAATTAAACCATAGTTAAAAATTGAAAATTTTTTGATGGCGTTGCAAACCAAGCATTTCAATTCTAGAAACATGCCTGAAATTTCCACAGAGACAGAAATACTTTTTAATCCTTATCGCTATTTAAATTGCGGCCAATTGGCCGAGCCACATGTTTGCAAATAAAAGGCTAGCATTCATGGTGAAATAATGGCTTGCTAGCTAGGGGGGTTGAGTTGGTGTAGAGCGGATTCGAGCTGCACTGAGCGGTAGTCAGCCTGCCTAAACCAATCAAATCAAAAGAAATCACAGCCAACCTGGGGGATGCATACAAATTTTGTTGACAACCAATGAACAACCGAATTGACTACCGCTCAGATAGGGGATTGAGTAGTACTGCCGCTCAACACGACTCAAACGTTACAGAAAGATGGGGGGATGCCTACATATTCTGCAAGTGGGCAAACTGTAACTTCAAAGCCGATGTTACCCATTATTTTGTACAATACACAACTATTCGTAGGAATATATTTCATAAGAATATTAAGACTCGAATATTCTAAAATTTAAGAAGGCATCAGGATTAAAAGTCAGGCCCACAATGTTCACCAAAAGTATGATTCTTTGTTTAACAAAAGTTGCTCTCAACAATTGCAAATTTTATCTGGCTTTTTAAACTTATAATTACCAACAGGTCTGATTTTCATAAGTAATTGTGCGACTAAATGCGAGTTTTAGGCGACACTTCAAAATTCTGCCAAATGTATCTTTTTTTCTAATTCTATGGTGTTCCTCAGCTAAATGCCGTAAATTTTTTCAGAATATCCATCCATAGTGAATAAGATTATTTATTTCTTCTCAAACTTGTTGTAAGGATACATAATTTCAGTAAAGCACCACTTGTCTCTTGAAAATAATCTACATAAGAAATTATAGAAAGCAATAATCATTTTAGAAAACCGGGTGTGACCAGGAAATGGGTGTGGTCTAAAGGGTGTGGTCGACCCTCTATCTCATTTCGGCGGTAGTCAGATTTTTGGCTGGATCCGCCACTGGGCAGAACCCAATCATACAGACATAGGGGACAGTACTATTTAATGTTCTAGAAAATTATTTTAAATCATTTGTAAAATTCTTAAATCATGTGTATCATTTCAGACCTTCCTGGGAAAAAATTAGCCCAAGTGTGGAATTTCGCACCCCTAGACTGTCTTAAGCAAGTGGTGGAGTGCTATTGGTGTTTTTTCCTATTTCTACAAAGGTTAAATTACATAGTTCAATCGGGTCTCATCAAAAAGAATATGAAAACAGTTTTGAAAACAGCACAATTTGGAAATGGCAGGATTTTAAAATGGCAAAATCTGCCATTTCCCAAATTTTCCCATTTTCATATGAAAGTGAAACAACATTGAAAAGTTTGTGGAAGAATGGGACATCCTCGTCAGAAAAATATGCCATATTGCGTAAGCCTGTGTGGGGATGGTTGGTTAGTGTTGCATTGTGCTGTGCTTATTCTTAACCCAGCTGGCAGTGAGAACTGGATACTGAAATCACTGGTATAAAACCAATAGCGTACAGAAAGCAAGCTTTCCAGCATGGTTTTATACCAGTATGCCAGGGCGAAATATTAGTATTTCTTAAATTTAATTTATTTTGAAATTTTATCTCGGTTCATTGGATTCACATCATTGTATCTGCTTTGTTCCTGAATATCTTTTGTATTATTACTCATTGCAAGATTCACAGAATCCGGCGGACAGCCTATCCTGCGGTTCTTCCTTCTTACACATTTCCAGCATGGTCCTTCATCAAGGCTTTCACATAAAAACTGCAGCTCCTTAGAATGATGTATGCCTGATGATCTGATTACAATACTTTGCAAACAATTTGCACCAAATCTTTGTTACATATTGCTTATTGTTGTGGGCTTAAATAGTATAGCCTGAAATATCATTGTTGCCCCATTTCAGGAATATGGGGAGCTCCTTTGTGACCCATTTACTTTTTTGCTGAAGAAAACAAATTTATGAGTGCAGATCAGAACAAATCTTGTCTAAACTGGAAGCCTTTTGTTTGAAAATTCAACTTAGAGAATGTGCTCAATTACAGCTATTCACGATTACTTTGACAAAACCTTTATATTCACCTTTAATCTTTATTCTAAATAAATTTTGTTTCTTCACTAGCATACCATCTATCGTATAGAATAACTATGCACAGATTAATGCATAAAGTAACATCAGCTAAGTGAACAGAATATAACAGTTTAAGAGGGGGAAGGGGTGGTTCAACCGGACTCTGTTCAAAATTGTGCACAAAATTTGGGAAATTAATTTACCGATCTAAATTAACGTGAAAAATTGTTAAACTTGCTTGCCACTTTGTCAGCCCATAAAGAAAACAAACACGTGAAACTGTATATACCGTACAAAACAAACATGTGAAACTGTCTATACCAAATATAATATAGGTACATAAATTTGTATATAACCGGGGCCAAGTTATTTTGCACGCGTGGAGACAAACTTAAAGAAACGCTCAAGATGGATGCCTACCTTTGCAAGTTCAAATATTCTTGCCTTCCTGAGGGCTCTGTTGGGCCGTCCACCTCTCATAGTTGAATTTAAAGTGACAAAAAAATGCTTCTAGAATGCGAATGCCTAGGCCGCTTCACATGTTCACTTCAAGAGTAAAGTTGTTGTTGCTACAACGATCTTAAAAAGAGGCTACATGACGTCATCACCTGATTTTTCTCCGTCATAGAGTTCTTAACACTATGGTTGTCGCTATACACATTGGTAAAGAGTGAGGTACCAAAGAGGTTGGCTTAATCGCTTAGAAACTTAAAGAAAATTTAAAGAAAGAAATGGTTACGTACCTACAAGATAGCGCTGTGTGTATTGGCCTCGTACGCAAAATCTGTTAGTACCCCTAGGATTTTTCCCAAACATTTGATAGTTGTTCCCGATAAAAGGCTTAATTCAAAGTTTTAGATTGTCATTAAGACGGCGAAAATTTCTATCTACACTGCTGAAATAGGGCAAAAACTTTCTCTAAACCCACAATCAAGGTATTTTATGGGAATGGCTTTAAAACGACTGGCGGCGGCTCGACGAAACAATTAAGCAAACTGAGATTTCAATAAAAGCACGACAATTGTCCACAGTCACCCAGCTTAGAAGATAATCTAGCGAGTGTACCAGCCAAAGAAGATAACTGTAAAACATTGAGACATTGAGAGGATATACAACACGGAGATTCACGTGATCCTAATGAAGTACTCGGCTAATATTTCTTTATACTGCAGTTTAAAGATTAGGCATTGTAGGCTATACTTTGGTTGAATATAACGTAGACAAATTATATCTTAGCGTTTCTTATCTTACACCATAAGATCAATCTGAAATAGAATAGAGATACACAGATGATATACTGAGGTGGGCCATTTTGTGGCTCTGCAGAATATCTTATAAAGGCAGATACAGGCCTTGCGATACGAATCTCTATGATTTTCATGAACCAATCACGTTTTAATCTGCGTAATTGAGGTTGACATTTATCTGTTTAAACGCATGATTATATTTAGAAAAGGGAGATAAGCAACAAAGGGGCGGATGATGGTAGATGTTCTTTAGTGGAATAGCGCCAGTAATTATATACAGAGGCTGTTTAAGTAACAGAATGCCTTATCCTTGAAATCGTAGTACAATGCAAACTAGGCAAAGATATTTGTTCCTCGTTAACTTTCATATGAGGATAAGGCTAGTGGGCTTGTTTTTATGAAAAGGGAACAAAGGTCTGGTACATTGTCACTCGTGCCAGCAGGACATATAGAACCTAGGTGATCTGTTACAAACGTCTTTTTTATTTCAAAATGAGTATGAAAAAGCAGTATGTCTCAGGTATGGAAAATATAGCACAGATCCTGAAATTACCAGATTACTAATAAAATGAAGGTAACTGAATAAAATATAATAAATTACTAACAGGAGCAAAATATGAATCTGGAACTATTACAAGGAGAGGTAACCACATACAAGGAGGACTGTGACAACATAAAAATGTTTCATAGAATTTTCAAAGCATTTGGCTACAATTTGAAACCATTGAAAGGTGTGCTCTCTCCTCGATTAGCCCAATTACGGAGAGAGCTTTTCACGAAGAATCTAAATTTGTGTTTCTGTTTAATCTGTATGAATGAATGATTCATGTTGAGGGCAATATTTTGATTTGACGCTTGCAGTGATTTAGATTCTTGTAAGCTGTTCAATGTTTTCTGTGTTTGTATGAGGTGGAATTTAAAATAAATGAGCTGAACTTAACTAAAACAAGCTAACAAGGAGAATAAACAAAGTGTAGAGTGAGCTTCACTAGCTAAGAAAGAAATTCAAGTTTAAATGACAAAACAATTTTGAAGTATAGACTACGATGATCAGCCGATGAAACCTCTCGTTTGCAGTCGACAAAGGGACTCCAACGAAGGAGGAGGGTCTGGGGGAGGCAATGCCCTCCCTACTATCTTAGAAAACTTCAAAATCTTTTGAAATGGGTAATAAATTTTCCCTTGCCCCTTCCATTTTCTAGCCTGTGTCGGAGCTCATGTGATAGCCTCATCTGCTAACGATTGTCATTGCTATCAATGCACTTTTAAAATGAGGGTGAAAGCTGAAAATGGTTTTTGAAATGTTACAACATTAAACTTCAAGGACTCTTTGCAGACAGGTAGATCAGCTTTCTAAATCAAACAGAATGCAAACCACACGGATAATTTTTTTAAACATTGTGATAATTTGAGATAAGAATTGAACCTTGCGCAAAACCTTCTTATCTATCATAATCTTCAAAACCAGATATTCCTTTGAATTTCTAGTTGGTAAGCTATACACAGTACGATTAAGCATTGCAAATGCAATTACAGATCACCTCGAATGCAAAGTGAGTTAATAAAGCATGATAATTGCGACCAAAAACTTCAATGACTTGCCAAAAAGATTACTTTTAATCGGTTTCACAGTATAAATTATTTACAAAAGAGATAATGATTTAAATTCATCAAAAGATAACATCTTGAGCATATACGAGAAAATTACCAGGTTGGTGGATGATTTACAAAGCAACTAAAATAACTGTGTTTGTATCTTTGTTGAAAGTTCATTTAAAGTAATCTAAAAAAAAGTAAAAATAAAATATGACTTTTGTGCGTCAGTGAATGGACGAGCTGCTGCTTATAGGAAATTGAGATTTTTTATGATAATTAATGATAGCAAAAAAAACCTGAAGGTAAAGAAAAAGGATTTTTAAAGATGAATATACTTTATATAGTTTCAGAGATGAATCATTTTCCTTCATTTTCTTTGAAAGGATCATATTTTGTTAGTTGCAAGGTTTATAAATATGAATTCTTTTCAATTTTATTCTTTTTTCGTGAATTTACGCCATTTAAATTACAATGCATGCAACAGTCTAGATGTGATCCCCAGCAAGTTTCAGCTTTTCAGTTTGCCAACTACAAGACTACGGTCTATCAGATGAAAAGGTCGATGAAGCTACCATAATTATTAGACTGATTCAAGATCTAACTTCCAATTCTATTTCATAATTTTTTTTTTTTTTTTCACTAAATCAACTATAAAGATTTCAATTCCAAGCTAGGCCAAGAATTTTTTTCTGGAAATGACACTTTGATGAAGCCATCGAAAATTTATGATAAACCTTTTACAATCAGCAAAGCGCGTAGTTGATGGAGTTTTTGTGAGTTTTGAGATCTCACACTTATAAGACAGCAACAATATAATTATTGAACACAACAAAACTCAATGGCGTTTTAACTACTTATTGTAAATTAAACTAGTACCCAGTCCCTGATGTCTCTCATTTTATGCTCCTGCACAGTAACACATCATAACAAAAATGGTGGTTAAAAAAGTGTGAGCAATGCTGCGGTCAGAGTTGCAACTTTTTGAGGTTGAATCTTTCAGCTTCCATGGCTAATCTTTATCATGGTCCTATTGAAGATCGAACGATACATTCATTATCCATGGCTTTCTTCTGCCAAGACTATAAAACATCCCCGAAAAATTTCAATAACGCATTTTTCTGAAAATTGTTTCGAATTGGGAAGGAAAAGGCGGAAAAACGTTGTCAGTATATCAAAGAAATGAATGCCCATTCAAGAGATAATATTAATAGAATTATTCACAGGTTATAACCCAATAGGATTAAGATCAAAATGTGTACTACCCGTAACTATAGCAAAACCTTTAATTAAACAATTTTCTCAACATCATAAACCAAACGTTTATCAATTGGGTTAAGTTGTGCCAGGTCCACCAAGAGGAAAAGGCAAGGGGACAAATTTCCTCCGAAACCTCTCGGCGGCCCTGAGTCATGTTATTGAAACAGAAATCTAGTTACTTATTTTCGCAAACCGTTTCTTTCTTGAATAGCTTTTTGAAATAACATATAAGTTTAGTCGTTGGTATTTTTCTGTTTATTTAAAAGTTATGATTCCTTAGTCCTTGGAACGAAATTTTTGGCTTCAAGTTCATTCTCATCCTTGAAAGCAAAATGCAGCTCAATTTTTCGATCAAAATAAGTAGGAGAAAATAACAGCTTTAGCCAAATTGAATTATCGAAACAGAGTAATTGCTGGATGTTTTGTAGCAGCTTAAATGATTATGTGCAAACCTTTTTTAGGATGACTTATTGAGTGGGAAAGCATGTTTGATAAGCAGAACAGAAACACAACGATCGCATGAATTTATCAATAACGAAATTGCATCACTTTAGCCGAACCACAGCCTCCATTCTTGTACAATTATCATGATAAAATCAATTTTCATCAATTCTCAATAACCATCCTGGACAGAAGCATGCAGTCAATTACAGAGAACGGTGCTCTGAGAAAGAGACGCGATGATGGGGCAGTTAGACGTATTTGCGACCAGAAGAGCACACGGCATGTTTAACCGTTGAAATAAATTAATAATTGTGGAGGGGAAAACAAAAGTGGTGGTATTGCGACGATGATAGCAAAATGCTGAAACTAGTTCTTATATTAATCAAATACCAAGGCTAAGGTGATATCTTAATTTTTTATTCAAACATAGCAGCTCAACAATTCCTAATGAAAATCCAAACCCATTTTTAAAGAAATAAAGTGGTTAAAGCCATCTGAACTTTATTCAACAGATGCTGTTTACGTTTGGATTTCAAATTTTATGAAAATCTCTCTCCATGTGGTCGAAAAAGCAGAAAATTTAACGAGATGTTATCAATCTTGTTAGCATGAATAGTTTGTTTCTCAGACACAATATTAATAGCAATTATATTTTTGGGTTACAAAGAATGATATTGTAAGCTCTACCTCAACTAATCTTTGCTTTAACAAAAGCTGAAAGCTGATTTGGGGAACAATAATTCTTTATTAAATGAGCCCAATGCTAAAGGTTATAAGAGTGACAACCCTCTCTTTTATTACAAACCGCAACCTGATTGGTCGATTTGCAGCCACTGACAACCTTTGAAAATGTTTAACAAGGTTAGGGAGCAGGATTCAATGTACGGGGTTAAGAGAAACCAAGACTATTAGAGTTGCCATGCTCTGCCAAAGCAAAAGTTTTATGTATGATGAAGAAAGCTTATTGGTATTTAGTAAAGGTACCGTGGAATGATGCTTGTGATTAAGGTGAGCGGAATGAATGACTGTATTGTGGGAAAGCACAACGAAGAGGCATGGCCACTGTAAGACAGAGGGCATTCATGTGGCCTATTTTGTAACTGAAGTTCTGAATTTGTAATCTTAATTGTACATGACAGTTAAATTGAAGTAAGAAATGTAGTTTGGCGGAAATATCAGATAGATTAATAGATGACAAGGATTTCGCAACTTCCAAGCGTTTTAACTATGCGCGTAAAGATAAAGTTCATGCGTACAGTAGAGAAGAATAAAAAGAAAGGAACAATGTTATTTACAAGTAACAACAATTTTGAAGTTTCTAAAGATAAAGGGAAGGACTGACTTTTTATCTGGAATCTAGTCATGGTTTTGAAATATGACAATAATCTGTTCTTTACTTACAATTATGATTAAAGAAAAATGTAATTCATTATTTGGCTTAAGGATTTATTAAAGCGCGATTCTGTTCTATCACCTTTTGCTTCTTTATACGAATTTCGCAAATTTATATTTTGTGAATGTGAACATCTTGGCATTGTTGTGATCCATTCCTGATTCCAATCCTCACGCTCATAGAAAGTTTTGCAGAGAGAGAATCTCTGACCAGGCACCGCGGAGCGTTGATAAAAATGAGGGGTCTAGAATAGTGCGGGGTCTAAATAAGTGCAGGAGCTAAAACCGATAAAAAAGAGGCTTTACTGGTGGTTCACTTCCAAATATTTCAGCCAAAGCCCCCCCCCCCCCTAGCCCCTCTGCTCCGCGATGCCTGCCGACGCTTTCTCCTTTATTAAAGGAACCCAAAACAAATACAGTAATACATGGCTACGAGCGTTCCTTTTCTACATCCACCTACATCATAACAGGCTCTATCAGTTCAAGACTATCTTTAGATGAGGAGACACAGGAGCTAGGGGGCTTCAGCACCCCTAATCAGGTAAGATGTATTTCAGGCCCAAATCTTACCTGTATAAAATAGCAATACTCTGGCAAGACCCGTACTAAGCCCCCTAAACGTTTATCCTCCATCTCAATGTGTGTATAATTATTTCTAATTATATGCCCCAATGCAAGGGGGGATACCAACTGGCATAAGTAAATGAACAAGCAGACCCTTCAAGTTCTATCTAGAGCATGTCTCATTCTCTGTATCATAGAAAACACCTCATCCCCTCAGTGCAGATGCTGGCGAAATCTGCTTGCTATTAGAAGCCTACTGACCATGGATTTACTTCTTTATAAACAAACATTATGACACTTTTATCCTCTTTTCTATTCTTTGCTATATATCTTCTATTGGCAAGGGCTGTCATGAGATAATTAATCTGATCATAAAACGAAAATGTTTTTCTTTGAGCATAAAAGATGCGGTCTTGGGAAAAACTCTTCATTTCTAACAAAGCAAGATGGCCACAGGGGTTGATGTATCTAGTTCTAAGAAGTGCCATGTACTGGGCGAAGGCTGATTTCTAAGTACTATGAGGCTATGGTTCATCGATACCCCTCGCGTTGCACGTTGCTAGGTAACAAATTCAATGATTGAGGCAGGATCATGCTGAAAATAAACAGGGCAACAAAGATGAACGCCAGATCTATAAATAGGTAACTAATCGTATTTAAACTCATTATTCCCACTCGACATTCCCTTCAATAACATATTTTGGTCTCATTTTCTATAAAAAATGAATGGAGTTTGAAGTTGTTTTTAGAGGATCAGGACTTTCTCTTTAAAAGTAGTGAGTCCTTACAGGCAACATGCTTCGAGAGGGGTTTACGCTGTTTTGACCAATCAATGTGCAAGTTACTTTGTCTGAACCAATCACATCACAGAACAGTACAGTTTGAATCATCGCGTTTGCAACTATCAACTACATGGGTACTTTGAATGCATGACAGAGGGGCAAATCACTTTGTGAAAATCTCGTGCACCTTTGGTTAAAATTTATTTGCTTCATTAGAAATTCTGTATAAATCCCTTTGTTTCGGAGAGATCTCCTACGCTATTGCTAAGCGTGAATTACCTCTTGCGCAGGACACATAATTTTCAGAACTTGCAAAGGAAGCAGTTTCAAAGCAACTTATTTTGTTTTTCTGACATCGCATTCTTTGAAAGCTTAGAAATCGTTTTTTTAAGAATTTATCTGGTTTTTACTTATCATTTGCCAGCTGACAATGGCAAAAGAAGCTACTGGTGGGAGTGGCATTGGTTTCCCTACACGCTTCTGTCTTCAAAGAATACAAGAATCCCTTTTTGAGACTCACTCGCAATTTATACGTGATTGTATAAATTCTATTGTTGATATTTAAAGAAGTTAATTTTTAATTCATAAAATTAATGGCGTAATCTGAACGGAATCAAAGATTGAAAAATATTTTTTAGCTATCGGTTGCTAGAGAGAATAAGAAAAAGGTTTAAGCTTCTGTAATTGCCATCCATTTCACCATTTCCTCTTCAGATGTCTCGAAAAATTGTGTCTTTGCATTGAGATAGGTTGTGGTGACTCAAAATCCTCCTCCATAGTTCCAGCATTGTTCTAGTCAGCAATTTGAAATTTCAGTGGCTTCAGTGGCCGTCCCGGTGTATGAGGAGGTTTTCATGAACAAGTAGATCAAAGGAGTTGTTTGTTTTGGAGAATATTTGGCGATAGTAAGTGGAATCTTTTTGCATGTAGCTTTTTGAATGATTCAAGCTTTCTGCTTCACAAAACATGAATTAATAGGTTTAAATAATTCGATATCAGCGGCGGAGCCAAAGGGGGTATAGGGGAGGGGGGCTAAAATTAGCCTAAGCAATGAAACGAGGCAAAATGGGTGTGGTCTCGCTGGTCACGCCCATGACCCTTACACTCTGCAGAAGCTGGTCGATATAATCTGCCCGATTTACCAAGCTCGTAAAGCTTACGCTTTTTACAAGGGTAAAGTGTGTTTATATGAATACCACATCACATTCTTAATTGATCTGTATTCATTTTCAATTCATTGTACACAAAATGAAAAAGTTCTGTTTTCTGTTTGATCTTCCTAACGTTGCCATTGTGATCCCTGTGACGTCATCATTGGTAATGGCTGGTTAAAAAATAAATTTCTTTGTTTGATCTGTATTCAATATTCTTTCAAGATGATAAAGAATGGTTCTGATATAAAGAAGAAGGGCTTTCTTTATGTTAGCTTACGTCAACCATTGCCATTGTCAACCTCGAACCATTGTCAAAGAATTTGTTTAAACACTTACGAGAGGTATTGTGATGCGGTATGAGTGCAAGATCGTCTTTTGGTGCATTGAAAATGGGGTGGTCCGTATAAATACGTAGCCAACTAGTAAAATTAGTAAAAAATAGTAAAATTAGCAGAAAGATGGTAGGCTTGCGGGGGAATTCACTCTTGCAAATAGCACACGAGATTTTCACAAAGCGAAAGGATTTCCAGTGATTTTAAGATAAAGCAATAGGAATTCTTCCAAAGGTGTAATATATTTTTTTAGAATCGTTTACCCTTCAACTTTTTTCTGTTTCTATTGAACGCCCGTTTACCGCCCTGAAATCGTACCTTAGCTTGGATTTAGACCAGGAAGAATTTTGTTAAAAAAAATTAGATCCCAAACCTTGTTTGTTTTGCATTTTTAGCCTATCCAGCGCAGGGAGTACAGGATAAAAATTTTCTGGACCCCGCTAAATGATCTTCTTCAGGTCGTTGAAGGCATTGTGATTGAATTGAATGGTTGCAGAATATAGATTTGTTCTGCACACGAAAACATGTCGAATCATCTAGTGCTTCATCATTGTCTTTCGATCTTCTGATAAAATAAACGAGATTAAGTAGGAACTAACTGTTTAAACTGGCAAAACGCTCTAAAATGACTCGAATTTGTTACAAGAAGTTGAATCTAATGGAAAATTAACTTGTTGAATCTAATGGAGAAAAGGTGTTGCTAGGGAGTGGATTTGAATTCGCGTTTTACCTGGGCTGGGAATGATTTGGCAACACATGATGGGGTCGTACATTCCACGAACGTTTGTTAGAAATAGGTTTTATCGTGAAAATAGCAACCTTTGATTCGTTGAATTGTTTGCCACAGAGGCTCTCTATTCCGATGAAAATAAAGAAAGACAAAATGTTCTGAACTGTCTGCGACCTCTCTTTTCAAACATTGCAATAAAAAGCACATTATCCTAAACTTATGTAAAACCTGACGAAAAGAAAAAAGAAGTGTCTAAAGCTTGCAGCAATTCATAATTATGGCTTCTACAGCTACTGCTTCTACAGCAGCTACTTTGCAATGGTAGTTCTCAGTTGAACAAATCAACGCACATGAGCTCTAATGCACTGCCACAGTAAAAACGCACTTTTCAAATATATAGAAAAAAACCCATGCCGTTAAATATCAATTGGTCATGAACTTCTTAACACTTGATTTGGCGTCTTCAAAAGAAAATAACCTGTCGAATTAATGTTGAAATTCAGCGAAGTTCCTGTTCTGAAGTCCTCAAAAGAGGCCATGGTTTATTTTGATTTAATATAAAAGAGTGAAGAACAGGATTTGAGGCAACATACTGAGACAATATATGATTGAATGATTGAGTAATACGACCACTACACAGGGCCGTCACTATCTATTGTGTTCAAGGGGGTGCTCCGATCCCATTTTCCAACAAAGTTGGCGAACCATCCTTTATTTGTCGACAAATCTAGCTTACCCCCTATCTACACCCCCTGTAACACCCCCTGTCACACCCCCTACACCCCCCGTAGCGACGGCCCGGTCACTAGAGGACTTGGACCTGCGCCTAGCAACATGTCGTTGCTCTATCAACTTTGCTACCTGGTCACATTGTAGTCTTTATCCTTGCCACTCAACCACACAGCTCTATCTTTAGCCAGTGCACAGGGAACCCATCACATCATCAATCACAAGGACCTCAAGCTTCAGTTTGAAAGAATTCATTCAAATGTATACAATATGATAATTACCGGTCTAATTTATAAGCAGGTATTTTAAAAAATGTATCAATGGAGGTTAGATGACGAATGTAGATTGAGTACACCTTTTACAGCCGACTTTTTACCGGTTAACTCAAGAACGAAAAGATTGTCGAAAGCATTGAATGTTACCGCTTAGCGCATGCCCAGTTGCACGCTGCTTAAGACCCGATTTCATGCTACATGGCTTTTAAGACTTTAGTGGGCAGTGATGGTTGGTTGGTGATATCACTGTAAAAGAACTGGCCGGTGGAAATCAAAGATTGGTTTAAGACTCTTGTGCTGCTTTGGTTATTGTTAATCTCAATTATGTCATGCACTGCAGTTTGGTTTTAATCTGGAAAAGGGTAGGTTTCACTTCTACGCCTGCCGGGCGATCTTTAAAACCGTATTTATGATCATTTTTGAATATGTATGTAGTTCTTTAAGCGGTGTTATCATCCTTGATCGAGTCAGACGCTATTTTGCATGCTATCTATCCCTAAATGGGATTGGATTTATAAAGCTTAGAGAAGCCAAGCAACGAATTTTGCAAATAACCTAATATCATGCGTCCATCTTATCGTCAGCTCTTCTTTCTTTACTCGCGTCAGTGGAAGAAAATTGTCAACCGAAATTCCGTCACAATATGTTATGTTTTGTTATGTAGACTGGCTTGAAAATCTCCATGATACTAACAACTTCCGTATGAGCAATTCATGGAGTTCTCGACAATTTTGTTAAAGGATGGCCAGTACGACATTCATTTAGAAAGCACATTAGTGCTGATGCAGTTAAATTGATGAATCAGATCGATATATACCTACCAATATTTGACGCTATTGCATCATCATCACTGTGATTTTAAGGTATTCTAGAGCACTTATGCAAAGAAAGCTAGAAAGCAGAGATCGCTGTCGTCATTCCGCATAAAAACATTCATATATAAGTCATCGTTATTCCCACCATCATCATAATCATGATAAGAATAATCATCAAGATTATAGGCTTATCGAAATCATAATCATCATAACCATGTATTCATCGTAGCTATTCAACCAAACACTGTGACCTCAGTAGAATAACAATTGTGGCTGAGAATATACGTTCTTGGTGAGGACGAAATCTATGAATTTTTAATATTTTCAATGCACATTTAAAGTTTAAGTTGCACGGGCAAATTGGCGGTGAGAGTGTGAGCAATGTTAATGCAGTCGCTAGGCAACAACGAAAGTAAATAACAAGTGACCTGAGATTTTGGTTTTGACGTTTAGGTTTGTGGTATCTGTGATTCAATGCTGGCAACCTGAGTTCTATTTTATTGATATCTACGAGATCTAATTAAGAATGATTGCAAGAATAAGCGATACAGTACCAATTGCCATCCGCTTGGCAAACATGCTTCCTGCTATAGTACAAGATCTTAAACCTTTAGAATGCCTTATGGAGCGGGATATGACGTAAAGTGCCACAGTGCACTTCAAAAGCAGTTTGATTTTTCCAGCTTTAAACGTCTCGCGAATGGCTAATAGGATGATCGTCTGGTGGCATTTTTATGTGCAACAGTGATGTCTGATATTAGTGGTTTTTGCTAACTGATCGCCCTGTTTGTTATTTCATAAGGGCGTGGACCGGGGGCACTCCAATTATTGACCTCGCGGGATGTGCCGCGGGACAGGGCATCCTTTTCCGATTAAAATCATGCGACAGGAAATCAAATTTCTGGGACAGGGTGTCAAAAGTAAGACAATATATAAAGCAGAAATATGCGAGAACAGCTTACTTTAACTGATTCTGTTGATGTGGGCTCTGTTAACTGGTTGCCTCTCTATGTCTGTTATTCGTAAAGGCGTGGATTGATCATCGAGCTAAAAAATGTTTAGAAAAAATATGCATCATATAGTTAGTAAATGCAACAAAGCAGTTGCTTGAATAGAAAATTACGCAGTCTTTGTATTAGAGTTTTCCTCAAGAGAAGTTAGATTGGGTTTTGAGTCACTGAGGTAGAGAAGGCAGGAGAAAGGCGAGGGAGGTAACAAATAATTATAGGTTTCTAACGGCAGTGTAAGAGGCTAAATGAAAGTGTGTCAGGAAGAGTTACCCTTTATTAAGCTTCAAATAACATCTATTTGCTATTTGCCAAAGCACTTTTTTAAAGCTCTAATGGCGGATTTCAGGTCTAAAGGCAATCACCTATACCACTTATAATACTAATATAGACTAGATCTTGAATTTCATTATTGCAATGTAAACTATTGCAAAACATGTGGAGCTTGTATCTACAGTTGCCATGTGTACAGTAATTGTCGAGTATGTATCTGCAAAGCTTTTTGGTTATAGTACTGACTACTATCTAAAGATGCACAGCTGGGTGCTCAACCCCATTTTCTTCTTTTGCCATTGTATTGGAGAAATTCCTTTGAGAAACTCCTTCGAAATCTTATTGTACTTTTCATCGCAACACATCCCTACTCAGTTTTATCTTTACTGAATATCGCTAATGTTTCACTGTTGCTAAGCAGCTGACACACAATCAAAGTCTCATCCATCGTGTTGTGGATTTTTTTGTTTCAATATGCGTTGAATATGATAGTTGTTTCTTCACAGATATTGCAAAACACAATAAATGTTACTTTTCATGGTCATTTTTTGTTAAAGGTAAAATAGTTTTAAATCTTAAAGATCATCAAAAACATTTTAGAGCAGTTTTGATCTGCTCCATTTTTGAATACATCTACAGTCAATGATAGGCAACGTTAAAATTGTACACCTTTCCCAAAGCTCAGGACATATTCATGTGATCCAATGGACACACACCACCCTCGACTAGTGAGAAATGCTGGACTGAACATTAATGCAAGCCAGCATGTGCTGGGGCGTTCCTCTCAGCACTAAGAATTGTAGATTGTGTGAAACATTTAATGATAGCATGTAAATCTGTATTGATTTACATATCACACATGAAAATTGAATTCTTTTAGATAGATGCATAACAGCATTTATTCAGAAACATATGAATAGACAGTTGATAGTGCTTTAATCTGTTCAATACATGGACAGTGTTTTGACATCGACAAAGTCTTGAGTTGGATTGCCTTTTTAACGAACCCCTTGTTATGATGTACGTTGGTTTATTATTCCTGAATTTTATTTCTGAGACAATATCCTTTACAAGGAAGAAATAGACCGAGCCGGGAGGCCTGTGCAACACCTTGCCCCTACAAGTTTCGGCATATGTCTTTTCAGGAGGTTGAAGAACTTGAATTTTACAGTCTCAACAATCTCTCCACCAAAGCTTCTTGATGACTGATGACAAGTGTTCACCCAAAAATCTTTCCTCCCACAAAGTTATAAGTACCACATACGTCCTTGGGTATTAATAGAGTATTGCCAAAGTACTGCGAAAACATGTTTCCAATGACAGCTGTTCTCAGATGCTATCTGAAGAGAGTTGTGCTCGCATACTGTTCAGTATCGTGGAGAGTTTTTGAATAATTCATGGCATATAAAGGATCCCCGGGGCTGATAATCAATTGTATATCATTTGATACTAAAAATATGACCACTAATAACTTTTTTTTGTTAAACAAGATAAAAAGTGCTCAAAACAAAAAACAATTAAAAAGCGATCAAGAGCTGGAAGTAAGATGCTTTTAGTTGCAACATCATGATGAATTTATGAATCATTTATAAATTATCTTATCATTCTATTTACATAATATATCTTTACTTTTGATTGTAGATAGTGAATATTTAGTTGTTTTCGTCAAAACTATTGCTCGCAAGAAGTGTCAATAAACTAATCATTATTTATCATATTTTAATAGAGGGTTATGTATCTTATTGAAAATTAATGAAATTTGATGATCCTAGAAGGCAGGTACCAAAACCAAAAAAACTAATCGCCAAGCAACAATAATGAATCTTTTGATAAAAGCAGATTAAAGCAAGGCATGTTTCTCTCTTTCCATTTACGGCTGACCAGAGAAGCATCGATTCTGTGGGAAAAAATTGAAGAGTATGTTTGCTCTTTGTAAAATTAAAGGTCAAAACGCGATATTGTTCATCTCACTTTACTTTGGACATAAATCTTTTGCTTTCCTTTGGTCATCGTTCAACTTTTTTACTCTGAAGAAACTCTTGATACTCTTAATACTTAATACTAAGTATGCCATGTTGAAACTATTTCGAGCCATCTTCAAATTTTGTGTTATCAAAACGTATAAAATAAAAAGTCCATGGAACAATCAACTGATATCTCTTAAGGACACTTTCTGGGTTGGGCTGGAATTCACAGTTGGGGTAGCCTGAACTTCACATGTTTTGGTCAAAAAGTAATATTGGTACAAAAAATCAAATTTATAACAAAAATTCCAAAAACAATAGAATACCTGATGTGTGACATCACGAAATTTGTGTTAAAGTACTGACACAAATTGTAACCATCCAGCTCCTAGCACATGTCTGATAATTTAGATTAAGTATCTTAAAACATTTCTTTTCACAACTATAGATATATTTTTTTCAAATGTTGTAAAAAATTGGTGAAATCAGTATTGGAAATCTGTGCATCGCAAAATTGAAAAAATGAAGCATGATCAGGGTATCTAGGATTTTTCCAGACAAAATTAATGTGATTTATCTCTCTATCATTGTGTAGAGCATGAAAAATAGTACATGTCAGCCAATTTTCATATATATTCTCCTTATGATCAGCATAAAACATGTGTCACAAAATTGAACATAAGCGTAAAAATAACATTCGAGAAAAACGCAATTAAAAAGTCGGTCATGTCAATTTTTGAGAAATATAATGACAAGATGAATTAAAAACTTCCAGATGCATAAGTTAGTCCTTCAGTTTGCTGCATTCTGTCATCTGCAGCTTTTCCATGTGTCCTTCTAGTTTTTCTGATTTTTTTGTTCTTTTCTGTTGCACTGGCATTGCTCTCTTTTACTCTTTTTCTGTCTAGCTTTTGTAATATATGGGCAGTATGGCGCCCAGGTTCAACTCCAAGCTCTTCAAGGACACCACACATGGCCATATTCCCACTATTAAACACAATTACAGCAGCAGCAGCAGCACAGTCAAGATGGACTTTTCCAGAGGCCATAGTCTTTGGACATCTAGCCCAAATCAAATGATTCAATGACTCGCAGCTGTTTTGGGTGTAGCCTCCAAGGCAACCTTCAAGTACTGAATCTTTAGAAAGCCGTTCATAAATTGGCTTCAAAACTTCCATCACTGCTTTGGGTAGAGGCTTTGAATGATTATAAGATTCAGACTTGAGAGCTGCCTTGTTAAATTTACACCATGTCTCTGGCCCTTCAGGGCAATATTGGTGCTGGGGCTCATCATTTGTTGAAGCAGAATGATAAAGTCCTGCCCAAACTTCTTTTTTCATTCCCTCCAAATCATTCTTGTGACGGCGGATAGCAAGGCCATAGTAGGTTTGCAGTCTGTCAATTCTATCAGCTGTTAGCCTACCATAGCCCCCTATTGATTTACCATCACTCAATTTCTGTCCAGCATACTTTGTTTTCACTTTACGAAGTGCAGTTCCAAGGCGTTTTTGCACATGTCCAACACATTCATGCTTTTTTATTGTTTTCTCACCATATGGCTTTAGGCTGGATACATTGTTGTATGCTTTGGAGTCACCATCTCCAATGTATCCAGTATACTGCAACTGGTGAAGTTCTTCTGATCGGAGGAAGATTCTCTTCACTCCCTCTGGCTCCATAGCTGGAGCTGAGCCATGATAATTTGTTGTACAGTTGTGCTCAGCCAACCATTTCTCTTTCTCTGGACAATCTGGCTTGGACTTCCAGGTTGAACAACCATGGCACACTTTGTTTAGTGTCTCAAAATCAAGACACTTTCCTGTCTTTGCTGAGATGGCAGTAACCGCACCTTGCAGAGAGGAAAAACCTCTTTTTCGCCAGGTACCATCAAGCATCACATTACACTCGGTGTGGTTGGTCTCCTGGTCTTTCTCCTCTTTGGCAGCATCTCTCATGTTCTCTGCTACCTTATTTTTTAGACAACCTTGTATGCTTTTCATAGTTGAGCTGTATGTGTCATGCGACATTGGGGAGGGAATGTTCAAATAAGCACAAAGCTTCAAAAGAGATGTCTCTCCACCCCCAATTTCCATTGCACCAAGTACAGCTCTACGGTTTATTTCAAACCCTTTTGAATTTTTGCAGTTGGGAGAGGTGTACATTTCTACCCTCTTCAAACATTGCTGACACTCTGCAACAATCAATGATGCCAGTCCCATTTTTTTTTCTGTTTCTTCCTTCACTTGAAGCTTGCCATATTTACATTTCTGGCAAACTGCAGTGATATCCAGAAGTGACTGCAGAAATTCCATACTTATGATACGAAAGCCTTCAGATTTAAAGTTGGGCTCAATTTGGGCAGAAAGCTTCCGTGCACTAGCACCTTGCACATCCTCTTGGATGTCCTGTAAAAAAAAAGAAGAACTTACTAATAATATGTTCCTTTCATAATTACGTTATATTTTTGTAAGTTTATGTTCTTGAATATGAATGAATTTGAAATAGCACTGTCCAGGTAGTAAATGATAATACAACGAAAAGAAAACAGCAGAATACATTGGGTTATCAAATTGTAAGTTGACATCATATCAGAATAATATAAATATAAAAGTTATTCACATAAAGTGGCACAACAATCCTATCCTATGCTTTTCATAGCAAAATGAATTTTCAACACTCACCTTAGTAGACTGGACATTTTCAGCAGCTAGTTGCTGCTCCACTTGCTCTTCACTTTCCTGGCAAACGATCTCGCTTGGCCTAACCCCTCTAAACTTCTTCTTACTTCGTCTTTTACTCGAAAATTTCCTTTTTAGATTGGATTGATCCTCGGACGACATATTGGCGAATAAAACTAACTTCTTTTCACGAGATTCTGGTAACTTTTGACGTGTGAAATAACGGTTTTCTAATCGAAGTTGCTCACACTTATGTTCATACACACAGTTAGAATATCGATACACAGGCTGAAAGTAGCTTGTTGTTATGGAAACTCTTCATCTGATTGGACCAGCAGAAATCAACCATCCCGTGATTGGTTGATGTTGCTCAAACACACCCAACGACATTTGAGCCTCTTCCTCGTACTGTAGGCATGAGAATGTAGGCAAATTCATAATAGGCATTTCAGGCAATCTCCAAGGATCAAAATGATGCCTCGGGAAGCAGCGAGCGACGTCTAAATCTCAGGTTTTAGGAATCAGCTGATTTTCTACAATTTGACCATAGAGTGGGGTGAGAAAAAGGGGCTGAATATCAAAGGGGAGTCGTAATTTTGAAGAACTGAGACAACCACAAAGAAATTCAAAGAATTTGGACCCTGAATCATTTAAAATAAAAAAACTTGATTTTTTTCGAATTTTCAGTAGAATTGCCCAGAAAGTGTCCTTAAATCTTATCATCTCCATGTTACGTATTACTGAGTTTCACATGATTTCCTCTCGTAAATATCCTTTCAGTTTCAAGCTTTTTGTAGGTTTTCAAACATCTACTTCTTACATGCCTTAACACGCCTTAATGTTTGTCCCAGGTTATCCAACAAAATCGTTAGCAAATAAGGGTAGAATGCTCCTCAGAATATTTTACCATTATCTATTATAAAGACTAAAGGTGGCCTTCTCTCATCATTTGGACCATATTATTTTGGGCTTTCGGTGCGCCAGTAGCCACAAAAAGGCTACAAAAAGAACCCCAACTGAAACAATGGCCTTTTTTCGCCAACTAGCAATACCTTGTGCATGCAAAAGTCGCACACCATTTGGCTAAAAATAATGCAGGGTGAAAAGAAATAGAAAGTTAACATGAATGTAAAAACCTGAAGATACTTAGACATAGGGTGGGTTGGCAGATTCACAAGAAAAACCTTTCCTTTCCACATTCCAACTTCAGGTTTGCTTGTATCGTGCGAGAAAGAAACTATGCCAGAATAAAGTTTATATACCCAAGGCAAATGCATACTTGCATGCTTGTTGCTTACTCGATGCACACAAAAACACAATGTAATGCTTACTCGTCTCGTGCACTGCTACAATGAATACAAACTCCACAATCTTGCAATCAGTGCCAGAAACAAAAGCCTAAGAGGCACCAAAAAAACATACCCTGTCACATATTAAATATTAATAAATTTCATTTAATCAAGCTTTTATTGTGAAAGAGTGAGTGGCAACTTTAGTAACTTACTCAAAGTCGCCAGATTGTTGCTTTAAACTGCGAAAATGTATCAAAAATGAATCACTTCTGTCCGTTGTATATGACTACTCTTGTAACACTCGATGTTCAATCATTTCAGCAGAACCTTCTAGACCAATTATCATATCAAGTTTCCTTATTATGATTCGGAAGGGTGCAAGTGTGTTTAAGTAAGCATGTGGCTGTAACATACGTCCCAAGGACGGATTTAGGCAACAATGATCGTGAGGGTGTAAGAAACTCATTGGATTTTGGTGTCACACCCTTCACGTCACTAGAAAATGATGGAAACGCCCATTTTCAAAATTCGGTTTTTAACTGAATCCGTCCTTTAAATACTTCGCCAATAATTTTCAAGTTTCAAGTTCCTCGGTGCCCACCCTCTTAAGCCACTTTTCATGGCACCTAAGCTTTCGAGATGTTCCTAAGCCCTTGATTACTTTCGAGAACAAGTTAACCTGACAAATGGGGATTAACATGAAAGAGATCTGTCTGATTTTTTAAAGATGTAAATCTCAAAACATCTTTTGTCTTCTATCCTATAAGTTAAATCATGAGCACCACAACATGGATATGCAAAAGTATTTTTTAGAAGCAGAGACATAGTAAAGTATTTTTTAAGTTGTGGGACACACTGTATGTACTATGAGACACATCATATATACGCAAACTATTAGACGGTGTTGCTCCCCTCCCCCAGACCCATTTGCCTATAAGCGGGCTCTTAAGCTGATAACTGATAGCCTATGAAAATATTCCTGTAACAAAAACAATCTAACTTAAGCACTTAATTGGAAAGTTTGCTTCTTGGAAGAATGGAAAAGCGTTTAAGTAAATCAAAGGGAAAATATCATTACACTTTGTGAAAGACAGTAACATAGTGAAAAGTACCTTTTATTGAGTGATCCGATTGTCTTTCAAGAATTTTAATTTGGCTACCATTCTCTGCCTTGGAAGAGTAGGGATTCGTTTAACTATTTTTGGCTCTGCATAGCCAAGCATCGCTAAGTGTAGCAAAGTCTCTTTCTTCTATTGTTCTTAACCTCTTCAACTTCAAAAAGACGATTCCTTGCTGACACATATTTTCTTTCATTAAAGGTAAATTATGAACTTGTCATAGCCTTTTTCAAGGTGACTCAGCAGTGGCCAAGCCTTTCTTATGCAAAGAGGACAATCATTGTTTAAAGCAATAGAAAGTCACTAGGGGATGAGGGGCGATTGCCCTCTCTCCCAGGTTAGCATGTTGAGAAAACCTGAAACCTCTATCATACTTTTTGAACCACAATGCAAAGACTGTTGTAGAAAATGTCAGCGAGAATGATAGCCACTGGCCTTTGTACAACTGGGCTATCCTAGCCTTCGTCGCTGACCATCACCACCAAAGAGTCTATCACGTGGCATCTACCAAACTACTATGAAACAAAACAGTGATCCACTTTATCTTTTCAACGCCCCATGCCTAAAGCTATGCCCAAACAAAAAACAAGTATTGCTAAAAATTCTTTCTATTGACTGCATTTTAATGCAATTTAAAGAATTTTCAGCTCCAAAATAAAAAAATGAACTACAAAGAAGTTTTTTGGCAGGCATTTTAACAGAAACCATACTTAGTTTTCGCTCTTTTATAGAATTAGGTCTTCATTGACGTCACACATAAAGGCCACCCGGCAAAATCTGGATTATCCTGCCATCCTAGGGACTTATCCATTTACACTTGCTCTTCAAACTGACTATTCGTGGATGTGAAACAACAGGAAAACGTTGGAATAGTTTAATAGTAAGCCAAACTTCAAATTTATGACAAATCTGACAACATTCAGCAATAAATTCAAAATTCTCCGAATAATGCTATAAACGGATACCGTAACCTTAAATTTCTTAAAGATTGGTATTATTACAAAAGTGTTGAAATGCTCAGATTATAATAATTCTGTTTTATAAAGAAGGAAATCTTTTGATGAAATGTTATTTTTCAGTGAATTGGGATTAAATGAAGTTTAACTAGAATAATGATAAGTTTATAGTTTGAATTTTCAAGACTGCTTATTTGTCGATTATAATGAACACAGAAGCAACAACAGGATTTAAATGAGCCAGATGGAAGTTCGTTTTAATAGAAAGTTTCTTGTTGTTCATCTTTAATATGGTTGATTCACCTCGCATATGTACAAAAGATTTATCTTGGTTGACAACACGTTCTTTAATCATGTATTGTTGTATTTTTTTAAAATCTATGACAAGCCTACAATGGAAGAATTTTAGAGGCATGGATTGGAGTGATACTAGGTGCTGGGCTTTGGTGTCATACCCTTCAGATCCCTAAAAAGGATCGAGACACCAATTTTTATTTAAGATTTTTAATTATAAGATAAAGATGCAAAGAAGAAAAAAGTAAACATTGGAGTTTTCAATAGCTACTGATCACCCAAAGAATTTTTTTCCGAATCAAAGGAAAATTAACCTAATGACACAAAAATTGAAAGGATGAATTTGATTCTTTTAAAATGTAAATGACACTAATAGCAAGAAAATTAAAGGCCTATGAACTATTTTGCAAGTACGCCTTACGTAGTAAAGGTTTCAGGATTTTATCAAGTGTCGAATAATGACAGAAAGGTGAACTGTTGTTAACATGCAGGTTTGGATCGAATTAACAGTAGATAGATACATTTTAATGGCTCTTTGCTTTGAGGAATCGATCCCTATTTACACTTCAAGTAGTTGAAAAGCCTAAATGACAAAAAGAAATTATTTCTGTTCTCAAAAATTAAAGAACAGGACAACTTTGCCCGTCCAATTATTCCAAAATTTTCATCACCATCACTTTTGGCACATTCTGGCTTATGAGCAAGTGGTCCCTGTGGTAGAACAACTACATATCGTCTCTAATAAATGCATTTTAATCTCTTTATGTTTTCGGAATGGTCTAGTTGTTATCATGCATGCTAAAGACAGCAATAAAAACCTACCACTTTCCTTCAACTTGCTTTCGACCTATGAAAAGTGTCCTCTCTAATTGATACATCTCCCATGTATTGACTGCATACGAGGGTAACTTGAAAGACGTTTGTGAAATGTCACTAAAAAGAAAACAAAAAATAGCTGTTAGAATCAAGATGAAAATGAAAGCGATAAGAAGGATTTGAATTTCAGCAAACTTTGACCTAACGAGCGTATTCTTTCTTCCAAGATAGACAATGAAGATTAATCTATATGTTATGCAAAGTAACGATGATTTATTGAAACGCGAATGTCAATCTTCTTCATTGATACACCTAGTTAACCAGACCTTCCTTTAACTTCATTTCCAAATACATCTAGACATGCAATGAACCAGTTGGTAAATGTTGGGGTAGGTCTTTTAAGATTGGGTCCCCCTTCTTTTGTCAAAGAGCATGTTCGATTAATTCGATAATTACTGGGCATGCTGTTTTACAGTAAGGGGGGTTGCCTCACCCACGCCTGTTTGTCTCCCGAACAGCTTCTGTGTGTTATAATGTTCAAAGCTGCTCTGAATTACAGAGATCATGAAGCAAAAGAGACGGGCAAATCGTGGGCACAGTCGAGTAGATTATGAATAGATGTATAGATAAATTTATGATAAAGAAAAACCCACAGACATTCTTGCAAAAATAACTGAAAGATGTTTCAATGGATGAAGCCGCAAATAAATCTAAAAGACGCAGAGGAATTTGCTAACCAAGCCAACGAATGACCAGTATTGATAAATGGCTGCAATGTTGTAGAATATAAGGCTAATTCACAATGCCTTGATAAAATGTTATTTATCAAAACATTGAGTCGCACGATAAACCCTCAAGGAGTTGTGCCATGTCTTCATCAAATGCTGGTTAGGTATGCCTTTGGGTATGAACATATCGGAGAACAATAATGTGAAATCACTCACCCGATTTAAGATAAAACAAATTCTACATATTTTCAATTTATATCAAATATCTACAGGATATAACTCGAATTTGAAGATAGCAGGGAAAAGCTGAAACATGGCATACATACTAAAGTACTTTTTGCACGAATCTCCGCAGATCGTGTATATCAAATAATGACCAAAAGTAAGCAGAAGATGGAGAAGCGGATCGAAAGTAACGTGAGAGGAAAAAAAATGCTTTTAATTGGCTCCTTGTTTTAACCAATCAGCGGTTGCTAACTCCTCTTCTTGTTCAAGACATCACAGAATATGTAAACTGCCTCCGGGAGATTTACCTACTTGTTATCAGGGATAATTTGGATTGGGAAGTGCAGTATCCTGGAGGAGCGAAGCACAAAGTCTTCGCATCATACATTGATTAATATATTCTCTTGTTCTTCATACGAACAGACTCTTAGAGGGCTCTTGCGCAACCGGCATGCTTAGCGGCAGCTGTCTTGAGAAATTGATTGTGTTTTATATTTCCATACAGTACGATATTAGACCGGATTTTAAAATATAGTTGCAAAGCATGCCGGTTGCGCGAGAGCCTTTAAGAACAGTGTAAGAACCTGCCTAGTCTCGTGTGAAACTTTGATGAAAACAATGTGTTTTGAAAGACGCGTGTTATTAAAAACGTGCTGCTATGAAGGTCATGCAGAATTGTTATTAAGTGGTTTTGTGTATCAGTTAATTGTACGTAGTTGAAGAAAAACTAAATATCGAACATGAATAACATTCAGAACACCTGAACATGAAAATAAAGATCCGGAAGTGCAGTAACCAGTAGAAGCGAAGCACAACATTTATGTGCCACACATCGATAAATAGTCACAAAAATATATAATGAAATCAGTATAGATACTAATATATCATTTGTACAGTTGTACAGGTGAATTTACTGAAACTAATACACTAATATATTTGTACAGGTGAATTTACTGAAAATTCTGCACAGGCCTGTATGTCTTTGAAGAAACATTATGATCATACAAGTTTCGTCTCTCCAGTTCGTAGAGGGTAAACAAGTTCTGCTGAAGAATGAGGGAAATCCTAAAAACTGTAAGTTGCTGTTGACAGAAGTCTAAGATTGTCCAAGAACAAAAACACGAAAACTTAAAAATATACCACTTACTTGTTGGGGAGACGAGCGAGCGAAAATTTTCAAATGAGTGAGGCAGCCCTCCGTCCTGGATTCAGAGAGCATGCGTAATAATAACTTCGTTCTGTGCGCATGCTCTTTGACTCCATGACGGAGGGTTGCCTCACTTTTTAAAAAAACTTTCTCTTGCTCGTCTCCCCAACAATTACACCCAGACCAATATAACCAAGTTTGATGCAGACCAAGGATGTTGAAAGTAAAATGTGTAAGAAAGAAGAAACACAAGATATGCTGTCCGCCAGGTTCTGTGAACCTTGCAATGAGTAATAAAGGAAAATAGCCAGGAACAAAGCAATAGGACGACCAGAGTCCAATGCAATAAAATGGAATTAACTGTCAATTAAATGTCATAAAATTTCAAAATATATTAAATTTAATAAATACTAACAGGCATGCAAAGCTGCATCAGAGCAAATTCCAATGAACTGAGTGTATCAAGCAAGTAGTTCTTAGCATAGGATTGAAAGTTATATAATGAAAATTTGATGAAAAGTATCAAAGAAATGAAATACTGTAGAGCAGAGGCGGGTCCAGAGTGAGTTCCTTGGTGCACAGAACTCAGCCAGTTTTCTGAAATATAGCTAAAAATAGTGTTGCCTGAAACAAGTAATATTTAAACCAAAAAATTAAAACCTAAATTTCTAAGTTTCACCACAGTATCTTCAAAATCATAAAATTGCCAGTTTGATGTAATTTGTTCGCCCTTTTCGTTCCTTCCTCTCTGTCGTGATTTTGAAACAATTTTCCAGATGCTATGGAGGACAACAGCAGTCAATCCTAAAACTCGGAAATGAACGTTTTGTGCCTCGGAAGAAAATTAATTGAAACAATGGGATTTTTGTTTGAAACACGGATGGAACTCGGTCAAAACAGCATCTGGAACTTAGAAATGATACCATATTTGCGAGAGATTTGTACAATTGCCAGTAGTTAATCGGCTACCTATAGTTTCTGTTCTATTGTGGAACTGCTAAACATTTAATTCGAAATGGCGACTGCAGATGTCTGATAGGCCCTTATACTCACGACTCTAGCAGCATTCTAGCAGATTATTAAGCGTTTGAGACAAAAGAAGGAAATATCGTTAATTTTCAGAAGAATTAACTACCTTGGTTTTAAATTGCAGTCTTAAATGGCACGGGAGACCTATGCTCAGACGGAACATCATATTTTGATGAATATGCTGGTGTCTACGGAGGCAAAACAACAAATTGCGAGAAAAACTAAAGGGAAAAACTTTTCTGCGGCATCCAAGACAAACAAAAGGGTGCTGAGAAAGGGAGGGGGTTGCAAAAAGTTTCACAGAGGCACTGTCCTCTTGATCAGAGGCACTGAAATAAATCTAGAATCTAGATTTAGTGAGTGGTGTGTACCTACCCCTCCCTTTCCCCTTCATGGTTCCAAAATGCATAAATATGAGTAGTAATGTTGTTTTTGAAACAATTATCAATGCATTATCTGAAAGACCTCAGCCTTGGCCTGGAACACAGTCAGGTTTTTTGCTGGATCCGCCCCTGGTAGATAGCTTTTAGGGGTTAAACAATACCTTTTAAAATGCTATTTACTTTCACCTGTCTGGAAACAGATTTGCATTTAGCGATACTACAGTGAATGAGATTACTAGTCACATAGGCAACGGTCAAGCCTTTCGTCCGACACTCCTCAGAGAATAAAACGTCAGAATAAGGATCCGAATGAACACGATGAAAGATATATAGCTAATTGTGGATCGAAATGGGCCAATCCTACACAATGGCGCTGCAAAAAGTCTTGGAACACTGGTCATACTTTACGTTGTGCATGAGCTGCAACATCCCCTCTCCCCTTATGCAATGTTGTGCCACGGGAATATTAATAATCCTACATGTACAAGTGATACATTTTTAAATAGCTATGGTTTCAGCTAACTAATCAACATTGTACGAGGGGGAAGGGGCAACACCCACCTTTTTGACATGGAAATAACATGGGACAGGTGAATTCACAGAAATCTCAGGGTGTTCCAAGAACTTTTGGCAGGCATTGTAGATCGATTCCAAAACTACTAGATGGAAAGACGGCCGGGTTCTGCCAATTATCCGAATCAAATTTTGTGAAAAACTGATTGCGGCAAGATAATGGCGATTCATTTTTAATTCAACTATGAAGCTGAAAAAATACACTTGCAATTTAATTTCCGGGTAAAAATAAATAAAAAGTTCAATGGTTGTACACAATATCGCACATCTGCTTTTTAAAATCAAACAATTTAATTCTTATTGAAGGGAAAACAATCGCTTGCAATGAAGTTGTCCACAAACGGATTAGAAAATAAGAATTCTGAATAGAGCACCCTAATCTGCTGAGGAAAAGCAAGGAAAACATGTAAAGACATCAATTGCTATTGAATGATACTACAACGCCATAAGCATAAATGCTAAAATATCAGTATGATTCGGCGAATTAAGCAACTCAGAACTTAGATCTCCCTGATGATCGCATTAAGCGTGAAACTCGGTATAGCAACTTAGAACCGTACTGCTCTATACACCAAGTAGTGTTTACAGCAGATAGTAGCGATTGCATAAAGGCCTTCCTTGATTTAGAGGATAATTTTTAAATTTTACTTCGTTAGTATACATATCATTAATACATTGATAAAGAAGTTCCATACTATATGTGACCGCAGATTCAGCTCGCAAAGGAAAATCCTTTTTACTTACCTTCAGTTTGTGTTTGATTTTTAATACATATATGCCTGTTTGGCAAACTTGAATGAACAGTCCTGTAATCAGAAGGCATAGAATACCATTAGTTATCAGCTGACTTGGAGAGAAGATGGTTTCAAAAATGATTAATTTTCTAGAGCTAGGAGAACACAGATGAACGACAACAAACATGTTGTATTTTCTCTTATCTAATCAAAATTTGTAGGAATAAAGATATTTATAAGTACTTTAGCTATGTCTTGTGAACTGCTTGAAATCTTTTTATCGTATCACTCTTTGGTTTTATCATGATGAAAAGCAAATGATCGTTTGTTATCCAATAGCTAGAAATGTTAAGAAATCGCAAAACATCAATTCAAGATTAGAATTGATTGTAAGATTATCTAGGGAAGATTGTAATAATCTCAAAAAAATTACGGTAAATAAATTTAACTATAATTTAAGACCACATGATATGACGATAGCAGTGAAATCATCTTTTAAGGGAAAATTGGCTCAATAGTGCTAATGACCATGATCCCTTGTAAAGAGATGTAGGAAAAACATCTAAACAATGTTTGTTTTGTTGATTCCCTATTTTTTGTTTATAAAGCCAGCTAGTCAATTTACATATACACTGGCTCAAGTTGAGACCCTAGCGCGAAGCGATGAAAAGATACAAGAACAATTTTCTGTGTTAAACAAATAGGCATGATTTCTTTAAAAGTGGGAACAAATTGAAATGCACATCCCACACTGTATATCAAATCCATTTTGCTAGATTTAAGAATTGAAAGAAGATCCAAAAAACGAAGCACCAGCTGTTGAGGGGCTCGGGGGCTCAAGCCTCCCTCACCCAAGTTTCCTTGACAAACTTTCATTCTTTCATTTCAAATGTTGAGCCATCAAGAGTAAAGCTAGCTCCTTTGCAAAAGTACCAAAATGTATCGCATCACAATATCAGTCACATTACTTGTCTCTTGTGACACTCTAGACATATCTAGCGTTGATATTTTACGAAATGTCACTTATATATCCATGTGATGTGAACTAACGCTAAAAAATTCCAAAGTAGCCCAATGATAGCAATAAAATTCTTGATAATAGCGTTATTTTCTTCACCATAGAATTTCGAGAGATAAATACACGAAGAATCCTACAACAATTTGTTGTAAGAGAAGAGTTTTAGACAACAAGAATTGTGGTTAACGTTTGTACCATTAAGTTTGTATCAGATTATCTAACCAGCCTTGGAGCTAACAGCTTTGTGATCAATTATTTGAAATGACCCTTCTAATAATATTGGGGTTTGATCAAGAAATTTAAGGCTTAAAAGATGAAGCTCGATGATTATGCAAGGCCAGATCTTAAAGAGTACTGATCTTGTTTTCGTTCTTAGTGAAATTGCCAATAATGTCAGAACAATTTGCTTTGGCGAAATCAAAATACGTCATTATACGAGTAGTTGCCAAGTGCAAAACTGCAAATAAAACATCTTGTTGGTAACGTATATGCAAAATAGCCAGTTGATAAGAAACTCTCTGATCAAAGTCTCTAAATAATTTGCATTATAGAGTTGCATATGATCTAGGGAAATGCGCCTGATTCAATGTACCATTGTGATAATGGTCTTGCGTGCGAAAAAGGACCACTCAGATATTAAAACAGTGGCCTGTTCATCAAACCAAGCATGTAAAACTACATACCGGGATGTTATGTTGTGTTTTTATAATTCTATTTTTATAATAATTACTTTCAATATCTATACTTGTTGAAAAAGGTGAATACGTGGCTAGGTTTTTCCTGACAATGCTCAACACGTGGCTAGCTTTTCCTGATAACTGTAAGCTAACTTATAGAAATTCACATATTTAAATATCTAGTGTAAATATGATATGACCATATAAAAATCCTGTACAAAAATTCGTTAATAATAATGATTATAGCAATGATAAATATATGATAGAGCTCTTTTATGGCAGGGTTGATGCAGTCGTGGGTGTGATACGAACTCACCGGTAAAATACCTAAAATCTAGAGTTGTTTCTCGGCAAAAACGTTTGCACTTAAACTTCTATGAATTTTCAACAGACCGTCCGGACTCTTAGTACATCTGTTCCCTTATTCAATGACTTTTGGCAGCTACTGCACAGCAAAATAAATTATCGATATTTTAGCATCGACCTCATTGGTTTTGTTGCATGCATGATTCTGATGAGGCCCCTGCTCTTAAACTCTCGTTTAGTATTGTATTTCAGCTAAGCTTTATATAAATCCAATTATTTCATATAAAACAAACGAGGGGGTGTCAATCCTCTGGAATAATTATATTGGAGAAAGCCTTTATATGTCTATAAAATTGATGCTCTATTGGAAATTATATCTTTAATCATAACTGCATTCGTAGTATTATAATGATGTGATCGTTATTCCAGGGGAGTTTCTCTTTTGTGAAAGCAGAAAAATCTCGGTACTAGAAATATCCTTCTTATAAACCCATGTGTGGTTTCGCCTTTATGTCAGATCTAAAACCGTATTTCAAAAAGTATGGTTAATTAAGCCTTTTTGTTCAGCTATATCGAGATTTAGTTGATACCCCCTGAAATTATGATTGAACAGTAACAGTGCAGCGATTTCTGTGTCTCTTTTACAATGCGATTCAATTGTTCATTCTCAAGCAATGGTGCAATGAAGCGTCAAGAGGTGATCTGTAGTGAATTCTTAGGAACGAGTGAAACAGTAGCCGGGCCCAGTGTTTTCAGGTGCAACTAGTACATCTTCGTTGTTTTACCAGCCTTTGAAAGTTCTGTAATTAATTACGTGAACAGATAAACGATAAACACGATTAATTGGAACTCATGTTTTCTGCGCCAAGGGCGTATCAAACCTACACGATATGCCCCATCTATCTCGTGGATCGTTAATCAAATTTCCTTGATACAAAGTTGCATCTTTTCAGAGAGCATGCCGCTGCTTCGCCGGACAAGATCGTCGTAAATAAACAGCATTTGAGAGAAGTCTGTCACGTTATCATAATCGACCCTAGGTAAGTTCTAACTTTAATATCTATCTGCACTATTGACTGAAACCTTGTTGCGTTTAACGCACTCTGCGCGAAAAGGCAGCACAGCAAAGTTCAACCGGCAAAACGCCGTGCTTTGCCGTGTTGATCTAAAACAGCTAGATGTAGTGGATAAAACTGCAGTGAACTTGTGAGTGCCATGATTTGTGTATGAGTAAATTGTATAATGAAAGGTGACTTATACAATTTTAGCTACCCGATGCAATACTATAAAGCAAGCTGCATTATCTGCGATTCGATAATAGTCAACAACAGTCGACTTTAAATGCTATGAATACAGACTGGCTATGTCTTGAGTTTAGGGGACTCAACATAGACATGGTATGTTACTGTTATCTGGAGATACAAGCAAAGGTATCTGAAGAGTTTTTGATTCTCTTGAAATATGGATACGGGGATAATTAACGACGATACTGGCGAGGCGTATTCATATTCACAATCATAGCTTTTCTCAACTGATTCGGATTTAAAAGTTTAAAAGACCACAAAATTCAACATCTTTATTGCCAAGGCAATCACCCAACAGCGAGGTCAAACTTTACAGATAACTTGATGCAAAACGATAATGCAAACGGGAAACCTTTGTCCTGCTGCAATGCTAACGATTACAATGCAATGCAGCGACATGCCCTCTTTCTTATCAGCCACACAATGTTGCCTTCATTGCATATAACTGCGGCATTTAATCACGCAACTTCACTCACACCCAGATTTCTAGTTACCAGCTCTGTATTTTAGAGCATGCAGTTCAGTTTCAGCAAGCGCTTATCATTAGTATAGACTTTCGCAAGTATCAGCCAATTCTAAAACGTGGTATAAAACGCAGAATGAATTAAATTATTTCTAGGCAATTATAAGCCGATTTTGCGCTGGCTTCTTCTATCCCTAACATATCACAGACGGTGACGAAAAATTCGACAGATTGGTTTAGAATGAGGATTGATAGAGTTTGCAGTTATGTAAGTTTGAGACTGTCATTAACAAGATATCATAGCTAAAGTTATAAAGGCGGAAAGTATGTTATAAACAACTCCGATTTTGTGGAAAATAGTCCTAGCTTGATCTTGTTCGTATTTGCTATAGAAATTTTCAGTGGCATATCATATCAATGCAAAGAACATTTAAAGTATTATAACAACATGATCAGAGAGTAAGAGGAAAGAATAAGAATACATTTACGATATAACCTCTGCGAATTTTGTTATCATTCGCTAGAATGTTTTGGCAAGAAATCTTTCAAAATTATTTGCGTGCGTTTTGAAAGAAGGCCGCACAGAATAAAAGCTTTCTATCGAGCTCTTGCGTCTAAACATAACCTAAATGATCAGCCCTAAGGCGAGAACACCCATAGTCGGAAGGAAAAGAGCGCCGAAATCCTACACATGCTATTAATTTAACAAACGAGTTTAGTTTTAAGCGAAACTAGACTTCCGCCAGAAAATACTGGCAAGCAGGACTTGTAGTAATACTTTCCGAATCCAAAATTCGCAGTTTTGTTTAAATGTGCCAAATGCTTAGATTATCTCGTCAGTGAATGAAAGGATAGCAATGATTTCATTGGTTGATGGCGCGATCACGTGATTATCGCATGATTTATCTTCAGAGTTATTCTTCCGGTTGCGAGAAGCATCTTGCGTACACTGTCAATCATAACTGTCATAAGCAGGTAATAACATTGAATTATGTAAAATACGAATTCACTTTATGAAGACTGAGATAATTTTTTCAATTTCTGAACTGTCTGAATTGTTTAAATGTTTTAACTAAATGCAAAAATCTCTATTAACATTTCACGATTTGAAAGTACTTCGTAAATGGGCAATGTTTTTGACTGTAACAAAGCTATAGAGTATCGCTTTATAATTAGAATATGCAAAATGCATAATTTGCAAACACATGAACGCTAAAAATCTACATCTATTTCCTATCAGAAGTTTTGCTAAATAAATAGAGGTTTGCTAAATAATCATTATATAGAGCTTGCAAGTTAACAATCAACTTGGTCTTGATAAGTTTTGCTAGCATGTCAAGGAAAACCCTGAGATACCATCTTGCATCGAGAGGAAGAACGAGGACACTGTTCGCTGAGCATATCTTTCCAAAACTACCTTCGGAAACTAGGTAGCAAACAACACAATACAATCTACTTTAAAACGCTTGATCTGACAATATATGAAGTCTTTACTTGAACAGAAACAATGCTATCAACTACGATGGTTTCTATTCATTTGCCTTCTGCTTGTCACTGCTCAAAGATGGTATTAAGGGATAAATTTGCGCTGTTGAGCTACTCCTTTTAAAAGTGCTAACAGGAGTATTTGATTGTCGTTTGGTTTGAGTTCGTTAAGGATGACGTTTTGCTATCTTGTAGCTTCATATTGCTGTGCTTTTACGATCCACACCAGTATTTCTGCTACCACTTTAATACACTAGATTGCTCTTATAATTAGACTAGCCGGATAAGTCAATATAGCCGACCCTGATTTTTACAGTTTAATCCGTTCTTGTTTTGCATGAGCATTTCGAGTTGCAGTTTACGACTAGCCTTTAGCGTAACACTGTCTTTCTAAGTTTTATGGCTGAAAGTTGCTATCGGAGCAATATGACTCTCCCTCTCCCTGTCTTTATCTGTTCTCCGTTTAATTCCATATAATGAATTGCTTATAAGATGGTTCACTCGCATACGCAGTTCAGCTAGCCCCTATAAAATGTTTTTAGGTTTACCCATCACCGAGTCAGCTTTATTATAGTGCGTTGGTTTAGAATAACAAGCTTCCTTGCTTTCTCGTTAGTTTGTCTCTCACAATTTTCAATATTGCTAGCCCTATCAGCATTTTCTATCAAGCCCAGCAAGTCACTCGGACACTAACACTTTCAAATTACGCGATTCATGGTGTAATCTTTTAAAAATACCTTCCGCATGTCAGGTAACCATGTGCCTTTCACGTGGTCATAAATCAGCTTCTATCATATTTGCAAACTACTACTAATAATGATCTCTTACATCCTCCTCGTTATCATACAACTACCCTTCCTTCATACCTTCCCAAAATGATGTGCTCCGATATTTTCACCTGCATTTTCCTGATCATCAGTGTAGAGATTGTATAAGGTTAAAGGAACTTGGAATAACGAACTAAGAAACTTTTTTCTGTACACGTTCTTTAGATTCACCTAGATGACATAGCGGGTGGTGTCACTTAGATGGCATAGTGGCAAATTTATCGTAAGTTATTGCAGGTAATTGCAGTTACTCCGATTCACTCAAAGATAACATTTCAAAGAAACTGTTGAGAAGCTGTTGAGGAAATAGTCCTCAAAATCCCCCCTGCACACTCTAATCGCCCCACTTCTCTTAATAATTAGTACAAAATGGCTGGCCTTTTATAAGCAGCAACAATGCAGATGCCAAGCCCACAATGAATTTAAAAACACTATGCGTCAGGTTATTGGTGATGTCTTAGTTCAAATTTCCTTTTACTTTTGCTTGCCTTTCTCGTCAAAGCACACTTCCCTGTAAACAAGCGAATTATATCTTCTTTGAAAATCGCCTGCGATTCAGAATAACTTCCTAACCAACATCAAATATGCAGCTGCATTTAAAGATGTTTTCACAGTATTATGATTAATGTTTAAAGGTGGTAAGGAAGTTTCCACAGCGTCCGGCCTACAAACTGATATGAAATTCCGTGCATCTCTCAGCGGTTGAATGAAATTTCATAATGAGTAAATAAAATGCATTCTGGTATAAAGATGCCGTCTTGTGATTGAAGTTGAGTTGCACTTTCAGAATGCGTTAGCCGTTTCTCAGGCAATATTAGCACTGCACTCCGATTTCCTTTTCTATCCAAATCCCCTACTGCAATACCATATTTAAAAACTGTCAAACTCAAAATCTCATAAACACTGTTATCGGCTGGTGCATTTGTGAGGAAGTGTGGAATGTTTATTGCAAGGGGCTTGGAACGAGCGTTGAGAATTATCCGACGTTAGTGCGATTAGATATAAAGCGAGAGTCAGTAGAGTTCGACGTGCCAATGTTTATGTTGCAAGTGAAGATTACTTTTGAAAGTTAGCCTGAGGTTAGAGAAGAAAATTCAAGAGGACCTTCTGTGTATTTACTTTCCTGTACTTTCGAAGTTGAGCTTCATTAAAAAAATCGCCGAAGGAGACTAAGTGTTGAAAGCAGAATGCAGCATTGCTACTTCACGGAATCACCATTCACAATTTAACTCACTAACTATTCATGTGAAGTCTCTTCCCTTAAATTTATTTGCTTTCATGCTACTGCCACTGATGCTCAACGGTTGCTAGCTAAAGGTTTGACCACTGATACAAAAGAAACCGCGTACGATTTTGCGTCCCCCATTGAAGCGGTTTTTGCTCGGAAGTTGTTGCTTTAAAATCACTTTAGTAGGGGATGAGACTTACTTTTAATGTAAATTAAGAATCTTTTTTAGCAATCAAAGCAAATCGCACTTGCCTCTGACTCGCCTTAAACTCAAATGTACATTATCTCTTATATTTGATTCCACGGACTTCACAGTGAAAAAAGACTCTCAAAGACAAAACGAGATTATCATTTCGAATACATCAGCTGCTGGAAAACGAAACGGACTCGAAATTCTGAATGTCTTCAAAAGCCAGTCTCAATATTGCTGCCAGGGAATGCCTAATATCTGCTTGAGAATCGTAGAGAATCGTAAAACTTGATGCACAAACTTTGTTGTATGGGGACCTCTAACATGCTACAGATTTTGTTTTATCCCAAAGGTTTGAAGTACAAAGCTCTGTTAAAAAGGCTTGTATTTACCACAAATTTTATAATTTGATAGGGAAACATGACTGTACGGCTAAAAATAGGGTTCTGAAAGCGGGACGGAGTCTTTGTGTGATTTTTTAGTGATAAAGTTAATTCAAGCAAAACAACATACTTATTGATTGAGACGACTTTTATAAAATTAATAAAGATTATTGAACTCATTTATCTATGTGGAATGACTGGCAAAGCGTAATATTTTTTTTACTCGATTCAAAAAAACAGATAATTAATTAGACTTAATTGTCTGGGACGATTTTTGCGTTATTTAAATAGCGGTTGGTTATTAAATTAAAGCATTCACTTGAAAATGTTCCCACCGAAAATTAATATTAACAAGAAACGGAAGGCATGGCTTATTTTTGGATATGAAAAATTGAATACTGAGCCGCGTGGGTTGTCTTCGCAGGCCATGACGCAAATATGGTGGCTATGAAATATCATGAATAGAAATGGCTGTTTTCTTGTTCTCGCAAATGATTGCTTGATAACTGCGAGGAAATCAACCAAATGTGTTCATATGAAGAAATTATGACCTTAATTTCAGAAAGCTGGGGTTTTATCATTATTCAAACATTAACTCAGGATGTTGGAAAAAGTCTCATGCTGACTATTGTTTCAGGTGAATCTATAACTTTATCATCATCATCTCCATTATAAGTGTTCATATTTTTTATAATGTTTATGTATTCTTTTGAAAGTGTTTTTAGAATCTTTTCATACCAATTTTATACTCTTTTTGCATCATGGATATATCTAGGGAATCCTTAAAGCCCACCTTAAGGACAAATGAAGCCCAGTATGTTGATCTCAAGTGCATTTTTGTAATTAATGACAAAATTAGAAAAAAAACTATTCTAATAAAGAAGTGGGACAGTATTTGGGGAAATATACCTCAAGGTGACACGAGTAGGGCACGTGACTAGGGTAGGACTCAGTTGATACGACCAACTACCAAAGTCCTTACGGTTGAAGCTTTTTGTATGAGCTGCCAGTTTGCTTTTGGAGTTGCTTTTAAATTAAGGGAAGAAAGTATTTGTCTGTTGTTTTTAAAACAAGCTTGTTGAAAAATAACTGCCTTTTAGTACAAAATTCAACGCGTGAAAACTATTTTATGTCCTCTAGCAACAAAAGATTCCAAATCTTGATTGGTTGAGAGACTTAAATTATCCATACCATATTGACCAATAAGAGTTCATGTAGATTTATGATTTCACTCTTTTGTACGTTGATATTTAGGTATTCCTAACTTAATAAGAGTCAGCTTTTTATTTTATGGAAACTTAACTGCATTTGATTCTGCTGCTAGGAAAATTGTTTGCCATAGCACGAGTCAAGATGACTAGAAAAGGCAAACAGGCAATAGCAAAATGTAGAGACGCGTTTTGCATATCAAACACTGTGCAATGCACGAGAGGCAATGGGAATTTTACTGTATAGCTCTAGCACTATATAAGAACTCCTAATAGTCTATAGTGTCTACTGCAAAGAGAAGAGGGTCTACTGCAAGAGAAAGAAGGGTCTACTGCAAGGAGATAAAGGTTTCCTTCGGAGGATTGGATGCTATTCTGGGTCAGATGATAGTGCAAACCCTGTTACCGGGAATCCTAAACGTTCACACTATTTTGGCCTAATTGATGCGCTTTTTAGGATGGCAAAACTTTTGTGGCAAAATCTTAATTATTTTCCTGCTCAAAAACACTGATCCCCCTGCGCCTGTTTTTCCTGCGATTGCACAACTGAATGCTATAAGTAAATGCCACAATTCTATCCAAGTAAGTCAGGCTTTAAATTTTGACAGGCCATCTATGGAATTCTAGCCATCCCTTTCTCCACTTTGATTTATATGGTTTGTATACGTTTTCCTGATAAAACCTTCGAAATGAAAATATAAACGAAGGGCTTAGAAGGTGTTTTTAGCAACTGTTGGTATTATGGGTTAGCACCATTAATGCTTTTGATAACAAGTTAGAATAGGGAAGTGAAAAGCTAAATATCAACAGCAAAATAATTATTCAATTCGGTCCCTTCCTTGGATAAGTTAACTAAGCTGTATGGTTGTAGGTGGTAAATCGAATTCCGAACCGTGGTTGTCGAAATTGCTTCATCGTAGAAATGTGTACAGTGATTTCTGCTAGGCTGCCAAGAAATCCAGCCTTTCTTGTTAGCAAAAATCTGCACGGTTTTCAATCGGCAGAAACTAGCCTTTTTGGATATAGCCTTCCAATCTGTCAATTAATTCCTTTTTTGATTAACAGTGTCTTCTCGCATTTTCAGCGTTATTGATTACGATGTTAGTTTTAGGTTTAAAGTATAAGATGCGATTTGTATTCACAAAAAACACAAACTACAAAAATATTTATTGCAACAATGGGTTCATGATCTGTGGACCTTTTCCGACATTACTATTTTTAGCAAGAATAAAGCAAAATATTAATATGAAACACAATATAACACGCAATAATGTTTTAATTTACCAAATAGAATAAATAATAGAATATAATATGATATAATATGATATAAAATGATATAAAATAATATAATATGATATAATAAGATTAATATAATATCATATAATATATCATAAATCATATATCATATATCATATATCATATCATATCATAAATCATATATCATATCATATCATATTATGTATCATATCATATCATATCATATCATATCATATCATATCATATCATATCATATCATATCATATCATATCATATCATATCATATCATATCAATCATATCATATCATATCATATCATATCATATCATATCATATAATATCATATCATATCATATCATATCATAACATATCATATCATATCATATCATATCATATCATATCATATCATATCATATCATATCATATCATATCATATCATATCATATCATATCATATCATATCATATCATATCATATCATATCATATCATATCATATCATATCATATCAATATAATATTGTAGTTTAACAATAGCTTAAAATTTGTTTTTATTTTCTATTTTGATTGCCAGTAAAATGACCACCGAAATGTACCAAGTATTGAAATTAAAAATACAAGATGAAATGATATATAGGTGCATTTTATGTTCAGTAAATTTTACAGCAGTACAGCTCTAGTAACAAGTGCTGCGTTTTGGAGAATTTGATGACATGTAACGCTAGTGCTGCGATCCAGGCACCTGCAACTGTAATCCTTATGCAGTCTCGTTTTGTGCTTTTCAGTAAGTCATAAGGAGGCTTCATACGTTGGGGGCAAGGAGATTTTTTTCGGTGTCCTCCTCCCGTTGTGTTCAGCGTCGCTGAATTTGATTAAATTATTTGAGGTTTTTACAGGAAACAAAGCATAGGCCGCAATACATAAAGAAGCCCAATACAGACCTCACATTTGGTGTGTCATTTATTTAAAGAATTCCTCTGTTGATGATCTTACTGATAAAACAAAAACCTCATACACCAGCTTTTCTACATCCAAAGCTTTGTTGTCACCGTCAGATTTATGCGAGCATCTTTGCATTTACTGGGTCATGTCTTTAACTAACAGTAATACGGACTGTACTATCTCCTCATTCAAAGTACAGCTTTTGGGCAGCGCTGGGACCAAAAACGCGGCACTTGAAATGATGAATCAAATGGATTTTTTCGTCACACACGGATATGAATGATTGTAGAGAAGGAAAATCGTTTGATTAACTTTATTTCTAGATGATATTACTACGATTCTTTCTTCCATGTCAGTAAAATTTGTTTTACTGAAAAACTAATACGATTAATAATATCCGGGTGAAAGCAGAGATCACCTGTGCTTTCTCTTGGTTCAAGAGCCTTAAGACCGAAGCGCAAGAATAGCAGTAGTGTTTCAATAGAGATCTTAATAATAGAAATTTTAATAATAGAGATCTTAGGATGTGACACCCACTTGAGAAACACTAAACGAGATCTTATTTCTCCCTGAGCCTTACAAATTTGATTGTCACTTCTAAGGACTTCGTGGTACCGCATCCAACATTATTCTACAAGTGAAATATGTCGAGCAGGCCTTGGTATGGTTTAAAAAAAGCGGAGCTTACACTTTTGCGTTGACTTTGTGGTAAGTAGAAAGGCTGCCAGAAGTTGAATTCTGGTTATCTATATATTATTAGCCAAACCAATTGTAATTAGAACTGACTAGTTTTCGAACAAATCGATAACTGTTTTTACAAGAAATATTCACCCCTTCTTCCCAAATACTCTTCGTTCCGTGGCACAGTTCTCATAGAGTCCGACGGTTCATATAGCCATGGACTGGGACAAATTTTAATAAGAGCTTGATAATGTTTGAAATGGCACCTCTACTTTTCGACTTTCTTTTATCATGACAACCTGCATTTCTTATATAGTCGCTCAGTTTCCCCATTCCATGTGCAGAGAAGATACGTGCCAAAAATCTTTAAACGAAGCAAATGTCAATATGAATTTCTAAGACAAGCATTAAATCACATTAAGGAATATCGAAAAAGATATTTGAGACCCGGGTTTAGCAGAGCACAGAATGAGATCAGTGGCGACAACAAAGAGGCTGGAAATTTGTTTCATTGAGATTAAGTTCTGGTCGGTTTTATGTCTACCAATGACAGTCTGCGTTACTCATTGTGTTATTGACTTAGGGTATAAGTAGATTCTGGTCTCCCTTAAATCGTGGCAAGAATTCTAAAGTGGGCAACAGTTTGAAAGTTTAAGATTGGTTTATATCTTTCCCTTTAATAACCTGTTATAAGCTCGCCGATGAAAATGGTGATATTTAAGTTAAAGGCCTTTTGGTAAGTCCGTTGTAGTTATGCTGAATCGAAAGTAGCTCGAAGAAGAATTTTGCAGAACATCCAACACAGAGGTTGTCACCATGACAACTGACATTTAGACCACACGATCTTCGCCACCAACACTTGAACAACATGCCTTCAAGACGACAAGCTTCTGATCATTTCAAAACAATGCCTTGAAATCTGTTGGTCTTACAATGACAAACAAGGTCTGCGGAGCTTTATGCCACCTCTTTACGGTAATGCTTCTTATATGTTCCATGATAAATCCTTATAACGGTGCGTAGAGTTTCATCATATGTATTCTGTTGGCTATTGTTGACTACTATCGAACGTGTGAGAATGGAATACTCGAATCTCTACCACATGTTCAACTTGAAATGCTTGATTTGAAATGTTTATCTTTTGAGCATTTTGCAAGATATCTCTACAAGAAAGATGAACCACCTGCAACTGCTTCATTGGCATCAGCTCCTAAAGGGTTGTATTATGCCGTGAGTGGCTTATTGTGTGATAGGTTGAAAAGTGATGCAAGGCTATGAAAAGGTAGATGGGCAGGAGAGGAGACTGTAACTTTGGTCTGCTTTAAAGAAGATCTTTTAATATTCACACGCCCAAAAATAGCAATTAGTTAATAAAGAGTTGGACTCCAGTGATATTAAGCTCATATTTCACACTTTCCTTTGCATATATTTAGCTGGTTTATTGGTAGCGTCATATAAACCTTTATGCTATCCCTGTCCTTTTTTGTTAATCGGTGTTTTTTGTTAAAAGTACCACTCTCCCCAATTTCCCCCCTCTTTCACTAGGAGAAGATACGTAAACAGCAACTTTTAATCCTTCAAGGCTTGGTCTGCGCTACCTAAAAATAGGACCTATTTTTTCCAGGCAGTTAATGAAAATACACAGCGGTAGATTTGAATTGAAATAATTTTTGAATTTTCCAAAAAGGACCTTTTTTCGCATCTTGTGATCTTTATATACAAACAAATAATACAAATCGCCGATCCTTGTAAGCAATTCGCGTTTTTCTTTTAGACTTTTTTTTGAAAGGTGACTGTTCTCATATCAAAAACGTTTCTGCGAGTTGGGAAGCAAGCTGATATAGGCCACCACAAAAATCAATGCTATTATTAAGTACCCCCATTGAAACGGATAAATCAAGTGGGTTATTGTCATGAATTGTGCTTTTTTAAAGCTTTTCATATAACAACTAATTAGAGCCTTATACCGAGGTGCAAATAACTCTATAATATTCTTGTTCGCCCGTGGTGGATACTCTACTATTTTATCTAAGAATATCTTGAAATCCTCCTGTTTTGGTGAAAATATCGTATGATTTGATAGAGTGATTTGCCCCTCGCCATTTAACCCTTTGTTAATCCTTTTTTCAAATACTTCTTTCTTGAATTCTAACTTTAGAAAACTGCTTTATTACATCACTGCGAAATTATGTTTCATTATTAGTTCAAGGTCAAATAATTTATTGTTATGTCATAGCCTGAGCAGAATTTGCTGTTAGAGTCAGCCCAATACAGCTTTCGATCGACACCATAAGCAGAAATTATTTCTAACCACTGCATACTTGGACATATTGGACATATCAATTTTGCTTGACAATATTGCAGTAAAGTACCAAACTGTGACATCATCCAAGCTCTTTTTAAGAATTCCTCAATTTTGACAACGTTATCTGAAATAACAGCATAAAAACCCTTAAAGGTGCAAAGTAAGTCTAATTTGTTCAACACTGGGTAAGATATGGCCAATGAAAGATTTCTAGTTTGCCAAAGGTTTATTGTTATTATGGCCTGGTTCATAAAGTTATGAACCAAGACGAAATTACAGAAGTTTGATGGGAAAGAGCATGTGCTTATTAGGCAATATCTTAGCCAATTTTCAACTGACTTCGCACATTTAGACCTGTTTTATAATGCACTATAATTTCTAGAGTCAGAATTGAAAAAATCTTGAAAAATATGTGTGACGTCATTACATTGAACTCTGATGAGGTTTCACAGTCAATGTATGCCCGTATCATATCTATTTCGAGGTAAACTCCCTAAAAGCCGAGACGAGGCGCATTTTCTTAATCTTGAAGAGAAAAATTCCATTCATTGTCAAGTATTTCTTAACAATAGCCAATGCCACAATCCCTAAGGCTTAAATTTAGCTTAATAACCATGTATTATTTACTTTGTTTTCCAGGAGCATTGGTTGAATTTTAAAATCATGAAATTGATCCCACAATTTTAGTCTCGTATAAGCTGTCTTTTGTACAATCAATTCTGTACCCATGATCCTTTGAAACCAACGATGGAACTAGCTTAGACATGCGTGGGTGGCCTAATTCTATGCAATTTCGGACAAGGTCAAAAGCATTACCTTCCCTTTTATGAATTTCATAAAGTTTTTAATCTGGTCAATGCTCTATTGTCTGTTATCGTCGATGTTGAAAATTTTGATACAAAGTAGAAATTTCAAAAACATGCATGGCCTTTCTTTTCCCTATAAAACAGCGGTTTCAGTCTTTGATGTTGGGTCTTTTAAAATTTTTATCAAGATGTGGCCATTGAAAGCTTAGAGGAAGGGGCTTTTCTCTTTCGCACATTTTAAACATTTCCCGTGTACTTTTGCTTGTGTGAACAACAGCTTCCTTGCTTATTGACAACATTATTCTCAATTTCACTAAGACTTTGTTCGATTAATAGACATAAAGTAAAGTAGAGTAATTCTAAAGCCTTTTTGATTGTTGTTTAGGCCTTCTTTGCATAAGATAAAACTTTAGGAGAAACAAGACACGTTTCAACATACTGCGACTTCCACACTAATTTACGCAAACCAAATAATCATAATAATAATAATAATCTTTCATATTAAAAAAGATTAATTTGTTCAGTTAATTAAATTAACGCGTATCGATCGAAGACCTTTAATGATATTAAAAAGATCAGAGCATGGAATTATGCAGAACGCTGGTGAATGGCATGTGTAAAGTTGAAATGATAGCTAAAAGAGACGTCTTTCCCTTTGTCGTGGATACAGAAGTTACGTTCCTTCTGTTATGTATGCAAAAGCATTTCTCTGAGAAAATCATTGTTTACGTTGAGACTTGTCTGTCCCAAATTTTTCAGAAACTTTCAACGAGCATCAAGTAATCAGAGGAACATCAATCTAGTTTAACATAGGCATCTCTTCTAAAGACTTTCTTCTAACTGTTAAAGAAGAATAAACTTTCTTCCTAAGCTTAACATTTCGGTCTTACATTGATGTGCATGTTAAATATGGCATTTACTGAAAGCAACTTTGGAATAAACCAATCTTCATTATCATGACTACCATCCATTTAATAAACATTTAGACTTTGGACAGCAAAAGTGTTATTAACACATTTCATCTTCTTTGGTTAGGGTTTGATAAGTCCATTTTGAAACTTCTCTGCCCTTCAAAAGTTGCAAAATACACCACATATTCAACACACACGTTCATGTTTACAAGGAAACAAAACAATCAGCCTAAATTTGGAATTACGCGACTATGGGAGTCTGATTTTTAGCAGCTGTGCAGATAAACATGCATTGGCTTTCGGAGACTCTAACTCGGTTTTCGATAACTTGATTAGCAAGCCACTTGACCATTTGCTAACAAATGTCTGATTGAATGTATAGAAGCGCTTAGATATGTTTTGATGTTGTCCTCATACATTGTAACAAACATCACGCATGTTTCTCTGTCAATGCCTCGAAAGCTTATACAGCGTGTTTACAACCACTGAAGAAAACCTTACCAGCAATATGTAGTTGTTTTTAGACATAGACGTAGGAAGCATTTCAAAAAGGGGGCACGTGTAGTTAAAATAGGGGCACCCCTGTAAGCTGGAAGTAGGTACTTTACCACTGTGCCTTAAAAGTGGGGACACATGCCCCCTGGGCCCTCTAGTTCCTATGTCTATGCATTGAGATGCCTTTTATTTGTTTCCTGATAATGGATTTTTCTTGTCTGAATTTAACCAGAATGTGTTGTGTTCACTCGTGTGGTTGTGGTAGTAGGGGTAACACGACAGAGAAGGTGTGTCGGGTGTGAGGGGCGTGGCTGATTAACGTAGCAGGTGAACTATGCAAAATGGAGAAATATAAGGAGTCAATACAGCACTGTTGCATCCGATCTTAGTCACACGAGTTCTTTCTTCCATGTGAAAGCTGTCAATTCCATATTATTTTCTCAAAGGTATATGGCGTTATGATGAACTCTAGCGGTGGGCAATAGCCTGATGTGCAATCAAAAGCTCACCAATCAGATCTAGTGATCGTGATGTACACGTGCATGGCACCGAGTTGTAATTGCAATTCATTACAGACCAAATCGTCAAATCCCTTTCATTGATCCATTAATTATTTAAATCTGCCATATTCTTACATTCATTCTTAATGCATCCAGCCTGTATTTTTGTAGTGATAATTTGAGTTTTTCCTTATGTGCGAATTTCGTAAAAAGTTCAATTAAATAAATCAACTTTTGTCATTAGGGCTCTGAATTAGTTGAGTTAGGGTGATCTTTAGGTCACAGTAAAAGTATAATTATCTTAACAATAGGCTTCCGAACAGATGTTCCGGGCCATACTGTTTAAATAACGCGAGAACCTTGAGGTACAATTACAAGCGCATTATAACACTGTATTCCTTTCCTAGGGTTGAAGCACTTTAGACGTCGCCTTGCAACTCACTCGATGCAATGGCCAACAACACGACGATCCTGCCTTTGCTGAGCAATACGGAGCGAATGGTTTTCAATGTTCTACTGCCGGTCATTTCAGTGATTGGCATTGCCACTAACCTTATAGTCATTCTTGGCGTTTTGTATAATCGAAGCATACGGAATGTGCCCGCGAATATATTCGTCATCAATCTCGCGATTGCAGACTTTTTCGTAGTCGTTATTGGAGTTCCACTATGGGTGATACAACTTAGTTTGGCAGAGAAAATCACAATAAACCAAGGGACAACGCTTTGCCAAATAAACTTCGGTTTATCCGTGTTCACCTCTGTTCTATCAGTATACACTCTCGGGATTATAAGTTACGATCGATACGCAGCCGTAACAGCGCCTTTTCGATACCATGAAGTAATGTCACCCTCAACAACTTACAAAATATTAGCTGGAGCATGGACTATGACTTTGGTATTTTCTTTACCAGCTATGATTGGCTGGAAGTCGGACAATTTAAAGACACCAATGGGACCTTACTTGATTGGCTATTGCGTTTATACAAAGTTTTTTAGCCAGGAGTATCAAATCATTGTGTATTCGGGGATATCCTTGACAATTGTAATGAACATCGTCCTCTATACCAGACTTTTGAATGTGGCAAAAAGGCACGCGAGACAGATTGCTAGCACGAAACATGAAGTTGAAAATAGCTACGGAGAGCAATCAGGTATTGACAACAATAAGAGGTCACCGCCTCGCAGGGAAAGGAACATCAAGGCCGCAAAGGCTCTCGGGATTGTTTTAGGAGCCCTGCTGTCTTGTTGGGTACCATTCCTAATCGTAGCGTATATTGATGCAATAGTTGATGAATCAGGCATATCCGTGTTCACCATGAAGGTTTTAGGCACAGTGACGTATTTCAACAGTGTCATGAATCCGTTGATTTACACGTACATGTCGAGGGACTTCAGGAAAACCGTGCGAAAGATGCTGCTACGAAAACGAGGTCACCAAAATTACCCTGGCAACAGTAGTACGTGATAATGTAGCGATTAACCAACAGTAAAATCATTATTAATCGTATGTTCAGCTTGTTGCCTAAGTTTAAAATAATTGGGCAATGTATGTGTTATTATATAGACCTAATGAGTATTCAGCTCAACTTCCTCGCTTATAAGGATCGGGTTTTTGCTTTGCCTCAATATTTCAAACTTCCCTCAAAGCAAACCGCTCAATCTACTCTTCCCTTGTCCCCCTCCTCCCAAAAACAAGGCTTCTGATTTTCCATAGAATAATGTGATATTGGATGAAATCTTTATTAAACCAGACGATGTATGCTCTACGGCAAGCAAAGGCAGAAAAGCCAAAAGACTTCAGGTTATTGCCATATTGCTGAGTTTCCATCGCATACCATTGCAGGTACCATTCTATGAGATATTACCGAGCTTTGTGAGTACGAAAACATATCCTTTTAGAATAATTTCTAGCATTTTTGAATTTAATTTTGCATGGTAGATGAAAAGCTTTGAGTGAGACTACCACTTGTTAAATCTTCATTCTGGTGGTACCCTGCTAAATGTGCTTGCTATATCTCCGTTTCCGGCTGCAATGCAACCTAAGGCTCTAATTTTGAAGAAGATGTCACTTTAATTTGGAAGAATGCTCAATATATTAGCTAAATTGATGTTATATTCGTTTATATGTATCACAGCAATGGGAGGGGGGTTATTGCAGATTAATTGGCTTCAAAATTCAAACGTCTTCCTTACAAGAGTACATCCTACCTCTGTATAGTCTCAGTCCAACTTTCTCCTTTCTGAATCTATTCAGGGATAACGTGGTTTTTTCGTTACATTTTGATAGAGAAATTAATAAAGGGCCTCTGACGAAGGGGGACCGGGGGCATGGCCTCCCAACCTTTTGCAAACCGATAGTGCTTTTTCGAAATATTCTGTTATATGTGTTAAGTTTTCCCTTTGCCCCTCCACATATTTAAACCTATCCCGAAGTCCGCGGTTAATGATAATTTAAAGTTGTTCTACCTTTAATTTAATAATCAAGATTAAAAAGTCCACCGAACACGTCAAGCTCTGTATACCTTGTCGTCCTACCAGGCATTATATCAATCTAATTTTCGGGAGAGGGGGAGTTCAATCTCCCAATTCTACTCAATCTCCAAATTTCACGCGCCCATTCTAGAACATACAGCTGTGATATAGGGAATGATAGCTTTAGTATAGGAGCAGTATTCTGGTTAAAGCTGGACCATTTCTCATAAAAGAAAAAGACAGAACACTGCGATAGGTTTTTCTTTGTGCATACCTTTGCGGATGGTCCTATAATGCCTGCTTTGTTCACAGAGTAGAAAGAGCTAGTCGAAATCACTTTATCGTGCCAGTAGCGACTGTAGCATTAAAATCGTCATGTTATTTGTATACAATTATAGTATATTTACTATTAGATAAAGATGGAATGCTAAATGTTGTGCAAGCACAAAACTTAATCAAGGATCATACTTAAATCCTCACATTCTTCAAGTGTTCACCTGCCTTCATTTCCTCTCACCATGACCCGGCTGCGGTAAAATTCGGTTAAGTATAGCTAATCCAAACGGAATCGGCCAGTCAGATCTTCGTTCAGGTATTGCAAAGCTTATGTATCACTGGCTAACTGTTTTCCGCCGAATTGTTCTCTACTTGATACCAGTCAGGTGTGATTAAAGTCATCGTTGGCATTACCATCGATACTCTCGCTTGTAATGCACTGAACTGTTCGTAAAAACTTTAAAATAAGAACTTGTATATGACAATCTTTCACTTGAGACGCTTTTTAGCCGCAGCCATAAAACACGTTCTTCCTTTCTCGGTTCCCCTTACCAACAGCAGATACTATTTTTTTCGGTATGGGCTCTTATTCAATGAGTTATTTAGAGTTTCGTCTTTTATAAGGAACTAACTTCAAGGAAACTTCGTTTAAAATACATCAAATACGCCAGGGACGGCTTGCTTGTACATAGGCGGTGGAAGACTTGCGTATAGATTAAAACTACAGAATATGTCGAACTGAATAAGTTGAGCTTAGGTATTCGTATTGGTTATTTAGGATAAGGAAATCACCCAGCATTCTTCAGTTTATAATGTATTCTTGTTCAGTTCTTAAACAATCTCATTTGTTCTTTAATTATTGTGAACGAAAGATGAACCATGCTCAACAACTATATGGATTTGAGCCCTGAACTACAGGCATATGCCAACTACAGGCATTAGTGGCAGTTTGCCCTTATTCATAGTAATTAAAAGACTACTGGGAACAATGTGCGACATTAGTGTATTCTGTGTAGCCACAAACGCAGTTTGCTTCACGTAAACCAAAAATCAAAAAGTCTAACCACCAAGTAGAAGTAAACTTCAAAATCAGTACAGTTCAAAAGCTTTGGTTGCATTAAAGTATCGATAGTTGATCAAAGTCGTAACTTAGGTATCTGTGCCCCTGGGGAAAAAATCTGATACGGGGCCAATATTCATAGCCTATTCCAAGGGAAATAAGCTGCGGGGGCAACCTTTGTTTATTTTAGGAGAAGGACAATAGCCTATTTTCAAAACAAAGAAAGTCATTGGGACTGCAGGGGCAATTGCCTTCCCCCCTAGCAAAATGTTAAAAAAGGCCCTGCCTATATTGAGGGATTGCAAAAAAGTCCCATCAACACAGTAGCACAAAGTAAAAAATACCGATTCTTCTCGTTATAAAGAGAGGGTTGAGTTAATTGCTTCAGTAGAAGAGCTTTAAAAGTTTTTTTAAAATAAAGAGAACATTAAAACATGAATATGAAAAGAATCTTGAAGCCTGTTTCAACTAGGGGCCTTTAAATATCGAACTAAGGTGCCCTAAACTTCGTTACGTCACTGTGGTTGATCCAAAGTAGGCTACTTTAAGTAGCAACCGTTGGACAAACAAGTCTGCTGATTTTGTCTCATGTTTTGCATAAGTTCTTCATCCCAACTACAAACCAACCGAAAGTCGCGACCTGTTGTGTGCGTCAATACAGAAGACCCTCAAAGATTTATAATATCTAGACAGAATACATGAAATTCATTGTCAGTGGCTACAATCCCATCAACAAGAGCCGCTTACATTGACTTCAAAGAAAATATCAAAAACTTATATGAACCCAATAGACCATTAAATGGTGTCATCTTCCTGGAATAGTTGTTCCCTGATAAACCAGAGGTGCATTGTTGAAGGTTCAAATTCAGCTATTCGAAATTGATGACATTCAGAGCCAGGGACGGATTTAAGCAACAAGTATCTGGGGAGGAGTTAATATGCTAGGTAATGATTGGATTTTGTGCCACACACTTCAAGTGACTGGAAACTAAAGGAAACACCCATTTTGAAATTCATTTTTTTGATTTTAAGATGAAGAAGATAGATGAAGCAACTTTTCCGCAACATTTGAAACTACTGATTGTCAAAAAATACTTTTTACCGAATCAAAGCGGAATTGACCGAAAAACACAAAAATATTAGGGGGTCGGGAGGGGGGGTTGTTGCACCTCTACATCCCCGGTAAATCCGTCCCTTTTAGAGCTTTGTTGCTAACAGGAAACTTTTAACTGTTAACTTTAGCTTGATATGAATACTTAGGGGCGATTTGTCCTTTTTGTCATATCACACAGGGTGTTGAATTTTCACCACAGGCTAGACTTGTCCATGTGGAATATAAACCTAACCATAACAATGCATGATGGGATTGCAATTAGAAGAATAGTATGTGGTTTAAATTGCATGTTTATGTAGCGAAATCAAAACTGCTATGTGAAGTTTGCTTTCGCTTAACTGGAGGCAAGCCTGGCCGAGATGAAAATTCCCAATGATAACAGAATATCACACGTGTAAAAGGGAATGCGTACAAGGTTGATAACTAATGTCAATCCTTTTTCGACTCAATGTTTGCACAGAATGCAGGGCGTGCAATATTGCAGGCTTATGCAAATAGTTGGTTTTCTTTTCTATTAAAGATGCAAATGTTTCTTCCTATTTCAATACAACACTCTGATGCAATTAAAAAGCTGGAACATTACAATGCTGAACAGCCGATAATCTTGACAACCAAACGAGGAATCCTGTGTTGTGTGCATAATAAGAAACTTCAAAACCCATCATGGTTTTACTTGAGTTCAAGCTCCATAAATGCTTTTCACGCTCCACTAAATTTTTTCTCAAATTTTATTTCATCGAAATAAGTCTTTCCCTGACCACACAATCGGTATGTGAGGTGAATTATTTTCAATAACTTTACTCGCCAATGTCCCTCCCGCATAATCAAGGTCTTTAGAAGATTCGAACCATGCGGCTAGGAGTCTGGTACAGACCAACATTATCTCCTTGGCAACTCGCCTCGCTTGGGTTAGAGATTGTTTTTACGCCAGATGATCTGTACATAGGAGCCGAAAGATGAAATTGGATAAAATTAAGATATTTCGGTTAATATGAAACTAAGACAGAGAGCAGAAGGCGGATTTATTATTTGATGCAGCTGTAACAGTTTTAATGTACGGTGTTCGTTAAATGCGTGTTATTACTGCATGGCCGACAAACCGCATGTTCATGGTAGAGCGACGAGCAAAACAAGCACTTTCGTCTGTAACTAACAGACCCCCGGTAATATTGTAACAAATAAAACTGAAAACGTTTAAATCTGGTTTATCCACAGGGTGTTCTCATTTGTATCGAATTCCATTTTCTACACCGCAGAAAGGGGATGTGGGAAGTGTTAAAAAAGACCATTAGGGAGTTGGGCATTTTTGCTTAGGGATTTAGATTGCCAAAGATTCAAGCAACAAACGATAAATGTCAATCAATCACGAGTGCATGACAAAATTGCAAAATCCATACAGCTGGGTTCTCCATTCCTTGCTTTCTTCAAGAAGAAGAAAAAAAAATTATTTTGAGTTTCCTTAGATCCTATATATGAATGAATATATATTCTCAGTAAATAAATCTTTCGTCTCGATTCTCTATTTAGATATATCAATCTTAATGAGAAACTCGCGGTAACAGTAAAAAGTTTCATATAGTTGACATATTTCCTATCTACAACATGAAAGCTAGTATTTCATTTTCCATAAAACACCCACTTTCACTATTTCGAATGAAAAACAACAGTCCGTTGATTCCTCTTCGATAGATCAAAACAACATAAATTTTTGTAAAGATCATCACCAATTTCTCCTGAGAAAAGCTCATGTTTACTCTTCATGTAAGATCCTTGGTCTGGATGCTTTGTTATTCCAAAAACGTCTAGACAAAACATCTGTTTTCAAACTATTGCCCATAAATCGTCTTTCATTAAAATAAATTCCTCTTAAGAAAAGTATCCGTTATTTGAGTCGATACAAGTGTAAAGAAAAACAAGTGTAAAGGAACTGCAGATGTTTTGCAGATAACAACGTAACCTGCAAATTTATAATCTACAGTATAATTATATTTTTGTGTTTGTGTTATTTACCCCTGCCTGGACTTTAGCACACGTGTATGTTCGTTGGGTCACTAATACCCCCTGCTTCAACAAAATTCAGAACTAACCCTAAACAAAGCATATTCTTATAAATCTCAACAAACTACTCTAGTACCATTTGCGAATGAAAAAATCGCTCAGACGCTAGCAAAAACTGAGCATCAAGTCGCATCCAAATTCACGTTTAAAGGACACTCGTGAGAACCGTTTTGCCAACCAAAATATTTGGATATAAAACTTGGAGCATGACGTTACTGGCCTGTAATCAAGCAAATGTTTGCTTCTTAGGTTCAAAAATATCACAACAGTAGTTAGAATTACATTTTGATAACTTTAGTTGACTTACGTTTTGTCCAATCTTGATTGCTCGTGAAATTAGGCCACGAATTTCAAGTAGAAATTGAACTTTGCCATCAACCTTTGCGTTAGCATCATATTGTAGAAGCAAGCTTAGCAAGTTGTAGAAGTTCTTGACTTTGTTAATTCAGGAAAATTGGAGTAAATATGGCCTTGTCGTTGAATGGTGTTAAGCATGTGCTTTTAGGCCCATATTCACACGGAATAGAAACAATAGGCGCATGGGATGCGCATGCTGACGTCAACTTTTGGCGGGAATTTTCAAAAAGAGGTAGAACTCAGTACTTGAAAGGAAGCATGATCAATTGTGTAGTAGTTCTGAGGGAGGGGGGGGGGGGTATAACAAATACCAAGGGAAACATTTCGTAAAGGAATTGCTCGTAACGTCAATGACTCAGTTTCACCAATGAACGTCACGTCAACGACTCGTGGAGAATCCAAACTATGGCAGCTGCAGGCATGTATGCTCTTGAAGCGAACAGAGGTACCCAAATCTGTCCAGAAATTGGCCCTAAATACCGTTTCACAATTTGTTAACAGTTAAACTATTTTGTAGAGTTTGAAGGGAAATAAACTGTGGTAAAAAAGGATGATTCACATATACGATGTGGATGGCCTAAAACGGAGGCCTTTAAGCAGGTCATGCTGAGCGATTGGAAAGGAACATGGTTGCCTTTGGCATCAACAGTCTCTTTTTCCGTTATATATATATATATATATGATATGATATGATATGATATGATATGATATGATATGATATGATATGATATGATATGATATGATATGATATGATATGATATGATATGATATGAATAAATATTCATATACAAACAATAAACCCTTCAGCATTTAATAATACATGTATACAATCTTATAAAACAAGCAAATAAAAGTAATTTCAAAAGCAATGTAATATCTAAATATGTTAATTTTGCAGTTCTTCCCGGGAGTCGTGTTTTGTAGTTAACGTTTTTGATCAGCCAGTAGGTGTGCTTTCAATTGTTTCAATTGCTCAACAATGAAAGTTCTGATTTTACCGTTTGCTGCAAAATGACACATTTCAAATCCTCATTCATCATTGTTTTCAATAGATACAGCTCCAGACGCAAGATAAACTATGTATATGAATGCATAGGAGAGAAGAATTTAATTCTTTAAATGATCAAAATATTAGAGTCATACCTACAACTAATTTGACAACACTGATTATAAATCAAAGCTAATCTACTAATGTACTATTTTTCCTATACACTGAAGGACAACAACGTACGTTGTATATGAATCATTCTAGGCAGTATTTGTTAAATTAGTAGCTATTAAGCATAAACACACAATGACATTATAAACATTAAGCCATTTGAAAACACGTAAGAAGGTAAAATTAGGTTTACAAATCTCAGAAAAACCCAGTCACAAAGTTCGAACAGTCCATATTTCTTAACATCCCAATAAAAATATAAAGATCAATTCAAAGTTAGAAGGCGTGAATGAAAACTGATTTTAAAGTTGGACTTTCGAGATATCTGACTGCATATTCAAGCTATCAAAATCAAAGCATTTTTTATACAAAATCTAACGATTTTCTTTGCAAATCTTCTGCACAACAAATGCTAGCTTCATTGGAATCCTCATTTAGAAAAGCGTACACATTGAGTTAGCCATTGCTAGCAAAGTTAAACTTATCGTATTTCACGAGATAGAGTACCATGAAAATTAAAATCCTTTTTTGACTGTGTCAGGATTTACATGTCTTTGTGCATAAGAGATTCCTTAGAGGGACTTGGATCAAATATACGGCTGCGAGTGTTTAAACTTTTAAATTTGACAGAAATACGTTCAAAATTTGAAAGACTACTTTTCAAACAAAATAACCAGTAGATATTGTATGTCATATTGAAACGAACACAAACGTACATTGATTTCCTAAACTTTTCAGGAATCAATACTGTCAAAAATCTTCAACGGGTTACAGCGATTTTCACTTTTCGTTGCGTTTAAAGTGTTCTCCTTCCAAGAGGTTAAGCAAAGTGTCGCTGTGCATATTGTATTATAATACTGCAAATGAATATAGCTTCCTTGATTCAACTGCTGCATGACCAGGACAACTGTAGCAGAACCAGGATAGGGTTTTCCAACATACTCAAACGAAACACAATGGCTTTTTCAAAAAGAGGCTTGTATCCATCAAGAGAAAGACTATTGCTCCGAGCAAAAGCCACAAGATCTGAATTTGAAGGATACCATTTTGAAAATATGCTGAAGTTTCTTTTCGAACTGACGATTTTGTAAAATTGAAGATGTTGGTTATATTTCAGTCCTTTTCTTCGAGCTATCAGTACTTCAAGATACAGATTGAAATTACGAGAGTAGCGTTAATAAAAATCGAAGGATATAAAACGTTACAAATGTAGGCTGAGAAGAACTCGATGAATTTGTTAATTTATTACAGCCCCACCTAAGCGTAAGTTAAGGGAAAAAATAACACTCTTAGGGTAGTAAATACCAATATATATAGAAATTATGATAATCGTTTCTGCTTTCTGTTTGTAATTTCTGATAATTCCTTGAATCACCAAGCGTTCTTCAATTTGTGATAGGCCCAGCGCCAAGGACTGTAGCTGTGACAAGTCTTGAGAGGAGCTCATCGCTAAATAGGGTCGAGCGCTTGCCTGTTATCAACCCCAGGTCATATTTTTCATTTGCTTACGATTTTGATTTCTTTACATCATGATCTGCTTGCCATTAGTCACCTCTTGGACAAAACCACTAAATTTTCGTAAAAACTTGGGGTACTCTCTCTTTGAAACGGCGCGTACTGCCGAAGGTGGCGCCCAACCGCCAGGATTGACTGAAATTGGAAAACGTATACTCTAAGGCATGACATCATCATCTTCATGCATAGATAAAGAAAATCATTTTTATATCAACAGAAAAGTTCTAGATAGTGTTAAAACGCAAATCAGATTCATTTCTCCGTCAATAACAGCAAATGAGAGTTCACACATCACTATTCAAACGGGTGTGGTATCACATAAACTGTTTTTAAAGATTTAGCTAGAAAGACTCAACGGGCATACCTTGCGCAGTGTATGTAAGCTTGCAGAACATGTTTTCTCTGTTTAGCGTCTTGGTATTGACCCCCGGCCTGACAAAGGTCTGACAAAACATAGTTACCCGGGCAACAGCACGGACATATTTGTTTGCCTGTAACAGAAGCAGAGCATCGTTACTATTTTGAATTCTTGCAACAATAATAACAATTTCGCTGTCGCAACGAAAGATTTACATGGAACTAATCCGGGGGGAAATTATACTCAATGATTCGAATTTATCCGGGGGCAAAATGTCACAGTCCTCAGATCTCACTGAATAGCTAATGATCTCAGACAGACTTTATCGAAATTTCAAGGAATCTTGTTTTAACAATGAAGTTTACTGAACCTCGCAATCACATTGAAAAATCACTCCTCGACAGCCACATATCTATCCACACAGAGACAGGCCTAATGAATAAATTGGTTAACTTAACCAGCAATACCTCACACACCGTTACATTAAAATCCTAATTTATGTACTTTTAACCCCTATCCAAGTTCATTATAAATGCCCATGTCTTCATCAAAACTATAACCATTTGAGGCTAAAGGGAGCTCATTCAAGGGGGGTACTCGTTAGATTTTTGGCTGCTTTAGGCGAATGCCTATTCGAACGGGGGGGGGGGCATTAATTTGTGGATATACAGCGATAACACGCAACAGAAATGGCCAACTACAAAAATATTACACCCAACCATCATTAATAGTCAAAACGCGGAGCTAAGCCTTTATTTTGGTGTAAAGAAATGAATTTTCTATCACAAAAACATCAAACGATCGTTATAGAGATAGCTCCTTCTGCTGAGCTGACGAAATAAGAACGAATGAGATTGTTCATGGAAAGCTGATTTGGTAAAACGCGCTATCACACGACATAAGCTATTCCTAAGGGCCTTACAGACTGTGACCTTTTTTCTGATGAGCTTTGTATCGTGGAGCGGTTTCCACAAGAACAGCCTTATCATCGGCATCAAAAAGCCATTTTTTATCTTGAGCAGTTTACATTTTGTGGTTAACGCCATTCATTGCTTGTGTTATGCAACACTAACTGCCGTTACAATTTTTCTAAGACTGTTTTCTAACTTGGTTCCTCTGATTTAAATTCACAGTTTTGGCTAATATTATCATAAGAATGATCAAAATCATAATCACCCGGAACCTCCATTGTTTCTACCCCCTGACAAACTGAATTTTGCAGCCCGAACCTTCAGCAGTTTTTTATCAATGGCTACGTGTTTCTAGGTTAAGATGGGGGCACACTACAAGATTTCAGAGTAATTCATTGAGTTTTCAAACAGATTGGGTTACGAATTGTTTTATCACTAGCGCCCTATAGATACTGAATTGGCACAAAGAACAATTCGAGGATAAGGACTAAGCATTGAAATTGGCCTAGGCATATAAGACTTCCAGGTATCGTCAGCTCTTTAACTTCATATTGGTCTTTGCATACTAAAATTTCCAGACATCTGCAGCTCTATAACTTTAAAATTGAAGTATGACTCGGAAATTGATTGTACTGTACGTGACCGAGTGAATCTTTTAGCTTCCCAAAGTTTGTAACTATATTGTTCTCTATTTAATCCAGGCATCCGGACTTCTTTTCAAAAGAAATGGTAAGCTTTCTTAACCGTTTTGTGGTGGGTAAATTGCGCTCTGTTCTCCTATTTTTTGTCACTTAAATGCGCTGCATTTAGATTTGATGTTAATTGTTTCTTGCATTATGGTGAGAAATCTGCTTTTCAGTGAACAGTGTGGTACAGACTCTTTCTGACTGATCTCCAGAAATAGATGGTCTCAAGGTGGAACTATAAATTCAGCGTCACTTATGAAGTTTAAAGTCTTGATTAACAACAGAAAGTCTTTTACAATTCCAGCAATGCTCTTGTAGTGCATAAACTGGTTGCGTATAGAAATTTTCAAACAACCCTATGAAAAGTTCAGTAAAAAGCTGCGTGCTTAAAAGACAGAGACAAATAGGAGACGATCCAAAGCGATTTGGGGGTTTAAATACAGCATCAGAAATTATGGCCAATAAAGCAAGATAGCTCTTTGGCCATGCTAAACCTTCTTCCTCATCCACAGGCGCTATGCTCATAGGCATCCTACAATACTCGGACACTGCAAACTTTGAGGGAACAACAAGCCTAACAAAGCAATCAATATTTGCTGTATTTCAGAACAAAACCATACAGAGTAACAACGACTGATGACGATGTTTACAAACCGCCAATTGCAGTCGAAGACAGATAACATTTCTGCGTGCGTCCTAGGACCATAGAGAAAGTTTTAACCCATTCATTGCTACGTATTTCAGAAGATCTCTTCAGTCTTTGTGGGGAATTTTCTGATAAAAGTGAAATATAATCTGTCTAAAATAAGGGAGATAGTTGCAGCTTACATCGAGTTCTAAGGAAAATTAGAAGCTCTTTATGATCTTAGTCGGATTCAGTGGCAAAAATAACACAGGAGTTGACAGACAAGATGGCTATCTCCATCCCCTTCTTCTCCTTTATCAAGTTTTAGAAGAATTAAAAGAAAAAGATTTCCAGCGTATTAAATCATTCTAATACGACTAATAGTTCTGGATGCTGTTTCTATTTTGAAAAAGGTGTAAGAAAAAGGAAAGGAATTAAAAAACCAGGTTGGATATGTAAACTGATTGGTGCTGATAAAATAGGATTTAGATGTCGGCAGTCCACAAACTGTCTGCAAAAGCAGTAATTAAAGGGCTCTTATGAGCCTGCAGAGTACGCTCCTCCTTTAAGAGGACAAAATCCTTCTTTAAGTTTATCTTTGCAGACAAAGAAACTTGGGAGATCTTGCAGAAAAGCGTTAAGGTGTACCTTCTTCATTCATTTGTTAACAACAGCTATCAGAGTTCCAGACAGAAAAACGACGAGATCAATGACATAAAAACAGTGGAAAAGACAGACTTTGCAAGGTCCTGGTGGTCTAAGAAAGCACTGTTGATTCTGTCAAAATAAAATCTGTGCACTCACCGGCGCGTCGTCGTGATCCGTTGCCCAGTTAGTGACCATCCAGGCGTTTTCGATTTCGTTTTTAAGCCTTTCGCCCTCCTCTGAAAGACTAAGTTTTCTAATATGTGACGCGAAGACCGTGTCCCTTTGTGACGAAGGCCATACTCGCTTATGCACTTGGTGAAATACCATTGTATTGTCGGACAGCTTCTCCAAAACTCGACATTTTTCAACAGTGCCTAAAAGACGCAATAGTAACGATCAAGTAAGAAAAAATTGATATGAAGTATGAAAAATTGACATCAAGTATGAACAATTCGAAAAACTGCAACCGTTCTCTAAGTCCTACTAATGAAAACTTATATTGGTCAAAGAGCATTTTAATAGCGAGGTGCTAGAGTTTGAAACCATTGTGAACAGGAAGTCAAGCAGGCATCCTCTGGTCATTTCCTTATTCTTGTTATTAGGCTGAGGATTTACCCTTAACTGTTTATTTGATTTGTTAGACTTCATACACTATCCCCTGAAAGGCCGTCATTCTTGACTGGCGGGATTGCCATGGTTAAAAAACGTAAAATAACAAAATAAGAAATGAAAATGTCCTTTCAAATCAGCATCAACGAATGAAGGTGCACAAGACTTCAATTCATCAGAAAATCACAGTATAGCCACAAGAGAATCACTTCAAGACAGCCAACTCCATGGGTGGGCATTTTCAAATCCCTGCTGACGTTACAGCTCTTATCTTCATTTCCAATGAAGAGCCGGAATTTGGTTGAGATTAACAGACAAACTGGCTTGAAACGAAATTCAGAGACTTCCTCTATTTTCAGAAACTCTACTTTCAAACATGGAAGATTTTCATATTTCCTTTCGCGTTTAAAGGCAATCTGTCTCATTGTGGATTGGTTAACGAGAACAATAGCTGGAACACAATTCCAGCGCTCCGCCATATTTTTTACAATGCGATAAATGAAAGGGGGACTGGAAACAATAAAATATCCCTTTGTTCTTATAATCAATCAACGTCGTGACAGATTGCCTTTAAACGCTTCAAGGTGGCCTAATTCTTGCAACATGTCACTCCACACTTGAATCGAAATATGCCAATAGGTAAAGGTAGGCACCTGTCGCAGTGTACTAAGAATACTGGTAATTTTAAGATGCTGTTGTAGACAGTTATGAATGTGTCGAAATAAGTAAATTTCCTTCGTACACAAAAATTCTTATATTTGTTGCTACAAAAATGTAAGAGATAAAAAGGGAGTCCCCGATTGGACTCATTTTCACCAATCAGAATCCTTCACAGCCTCACATGGATGAAGACTCCAAGAAAGAAAAGAGGCCTCGTGCAGATTTCTATATTCCTACATTGGCTCATATAGTTCATTTTAAAATTCTTTAATATTAAAAAGTTTACATTAAAACTTACTGTCCCAATCCATACGAACATCTTTATCAAAAAAATAATGACACATTTCTCGCCCAGTAACTCCCTAGGAAAGAACAAACATTGTAAAAAACTATTTGCGAAGCAGTTAAAAACAACATTTAAAAATCGCTGCAATTAGCAGCGACAAACAACGAGTGATGAATACAAGGATCTAAATCCTGATATAAGAATCACGAATTTTCAACCTGCACAATGTGCGATGCTTTCAATGGATCACAAACTATACCATCTACTTCGAAGTCTTTTCGGTAAACCTGAAAAGGGAGAAGAGCAAGCATAAACTCAGGGTAATAAATAAACATCATCCCGCCATAGAACGCTCGCAAAAGAAAATTAGTACAAACGCAGTCTTGCAGCCAGCCAATGTATTGCGATTGGATATTACGACAATCTTATCATAAAACTCTGATGTTACATTGATCAGTTCCGCAAGGGGGAAAAGTCGAAGAAAAAAATTGATTTAGTTAATGATTCGCTAAAAAGTTAAAGAATTCCGAAAAAGCAGATAAAATAGGAGTCTCTGTTGCTTGCAAAGAAAATGAAGCTGCTAGCCAGTAGCATTTTTCGAAATTTAAACATAATACACAGACATTTAATAGTAAATTTTCTTATCAAAGATCAAATAAACTACAACAAGCAACTAAGCATCTTAAAATGCCGACTGCAGTGGAAAAGACAGCGTCACCAAACCGTAATCAACATAAAAATTTAACATAAATAAAATCGGTGCCTGTAGCATTAAAAACATCTTATGTGTGATATAGCGTGTGAATCGTAGATAACTTGTAGGTACCTTGAGATCCCCGTCTTCTAGAACCATGTCCCACCCGCTGCTATCTTTGGTCACATCTTCCTTGACTAGCATGAGACTTTCTCTTACTTTTCCGGTAACCTGAAATCACGAAGAGTCAAAAAGATAACATCGTGAAAAATGCAAGACAACTTCTTGTACTTTGCATTGCATTTTAGAAACAAGAAGAACTTACCTTAAGAAACGTTATAAGATCTAAGAAATAACTGCGAAGCGGCATGGAACAAAGGCTTGGCAAAAACTGTATTTAGAAACTCTTGTGCTGACGGCCAATGAGAAGGTTTTCAAAATCAAGGGAATATACAGATATACGAAAAATATTCAAACAATGAAATTGTATTTTCAAAGGAAACAGTTTATAACCAAATAGCTAATAAAATCATGAGAGAAAGGCCAAATTTCAAGAATATAGGATAGATTGCCAAATAATGTACAAAAACAAAGTGCATACCAAAATGTAGGTAAGAAAAGGAAGAATTCTTTATATAAAAACTAACACAAAGGCAATCTCGTGGTATATAAAAACTAACACAAAGGCAATCTCACAGTCCGATAATGTTAGCCTTAATACATTAGATGGTATGAATATATAGGCACCTCATCTGAAAGCCGGTGTTTAACTAATTCAACAAACACACTGTCATCCGGAGGAGGCGGTATTCTCTCCTTTGTACTGCTTGTCTACAAAATAAACAATGGATTGAAATTAAGTTCCAATTTAGCTACTTTGAGAGAGCTTATAAGATATAAAATCGTTTAGAGAAACCACAGGGAAATTCTGCATAAAAGCTGATGCATTTAAAATGTTAAAAAACCAACCAGTTCAGATTCTTCGTCTTCGCGGTCAAGGGCAGTCTCCACGGCATCGAAGAATTCTTCCTCGTTCAGTTTGCTGTATGGGCCTTCCTGTAACAAAATGAGATTTGGGATAAACACGGGTTATGTTGGAGAGTGGAAATGAAAACAAGAGAAGGTGGAAATGAAACAAGGAAAAATTGGAACGAAAACATGGAAAGGATAAAATGAAAATTCGGAAAGGAGCTATGGAAGCAAGGATCATTAAGTAATTAAATAAAGGCACGGCTGTAAATTCATAACTTGCTCGATATAAAAGAATGGTTTAAAACTTCGATATTGAAAATGAACTACAAACGATCGGTTATTGACTGAACTTGCATCATTTAAAATGTCGTGGCTGAGACACGAATGCTCTGAGCTGTGAAATTAAATTGGAAAAAAATCCTTTTTATTGATCATACATTTGTTTGCGAGTTTACTCTTACTAAAATAAAGGATACTCGAATTTTCTCTTACTTAAGTTTTATAAATACAATTATGGATTATGCAAAAACGAATCAAATTTTTATCAGAGATATTTCAATCTAAAGTAAGAAGCATAACAGTGACGTACCTCGTAATCTGGACCACCAACAAAAGAAGAAACTTTCAACTTATCTAGAGCCTCCTTGTATTGCTCTTGAAGTCTCTTGCTTCTGTCACGTTCCTGCCGGAAAGGGAAACATTTTTGCATGTTGAGGATGTAAGGGATAAACAAGTTCCGTAGAATATATAACAGCCCTGTGCAATAACTACATTCTCATATGAAGAAAATTCTAACATCATACAGAAAGAAAATAATTTTACCAAAGGCCTCGGAATACCAAACAAAATGACCCAGTTTTTAATTTCAAATTTGTTTTCCCAGTCAAAATGAATTCTGTCCCGTTTCTCCCAGACACTTTCGATATAGGTTGCTTATATAATTCGTAAAAAGGACAACAGTGATAACAGAGTATGTAAGAGTTATATTGTAGATTAAGGTTATATTTAGTGTGCCTCTGCTGACCGCTATGGTGGGTTGCGGGCTGCCTTCTTGCGGAGGCTGCCCTTCTTGGGGGTCGGTTATCTCTTGGGAGCTGTTCGGCCTGTCGGGAGGCGGTGGGGGCGGTGTTGTTTTGTGTCGTCTTAACTGTCGAGGTATAAGCGGTATAAGTTATGTTTCTTCTATTGCTGGGACTCTGCGGGGCAGCGGCGTCTTTGCTGCCTTTGGGCGGACTGGGTGGTGTTCGGGGGCTGGCTGGTCTTTAGGGGGGCTTTTGTGGGGCGGGGGCTCTCGGCTCGCTGGGGCGGGGGCTCTTAGCTCGCTAGGGGGGCTCTCGACTCGCTGGGGCGGGGGGCAGAGTTACCATCAACTCTATATTATCAATTCTTTTCAGTTACTCATGCTGTTGTATAAATTATGACTGACATTAATTAGCCTTATGCTATCAGCTACGCCAACCTTAATCAAAGAATTTATTATTATTTATTATTATAATTATATATTATAACATAATGCAGTTATCTACTCAAATAAAATAGCTATCTTTCTTTACAAATACATATCCCCTAATTCTCAGATTACAAAATTTTGGTTTCATTTTCCAAATAGTATTTTTTTGAAATAGTGTGCAAGTGAATGTTCATTCCGGAAATTACACATACATGCTTAGTATTCGCAAGTACTAACCTTTTCCAGCCTCCGCTTCCATTGGTCTTCTCTTTTGGACATTAATTCGATGCAGTGGGATAAAACCTGGAGTACCCCATCAGTGGTAGCTTTGAATGTGATTGCTTCGCCACGAAAATCGACTGCCTGTCGGCTTAAGTGATGCGATTGCAAATAGTTATTGCCGTCGTGTGGGGTTGGAGTGGCGGACAAGTCATCTAAAAATTGCGGAATATGGAATCGGTTTTCAATTCAACTCAATATCTACTAACCAAGCTATTAATTCAACCCATTAAAATGAATTGATTAATCGATTTGATTCACCTTCATCATCAACATGGATCAAATAGTTTTAATCAAGAAAGTCTAATACTTTTATTCATAATATTATCTATAATTAAGGCGATTTATATCATCTACAGTTCTAGGCTATGTTAAATCGGTCACCCACCAGCATCAAAGTCATCATCGTCAAGGTCCAGTCCTTGAGTCTCGAATCTTGGGTTCTTGTCGGCACAGGAATCGAAATAAGATTGTAGCGTGTCAATCTGACGACAAAGGATGTCACGAAATGTCTCCATTTCAAGAAGTTTCTCTTTTAAGCCATCGCCTCTCTATAAGGAAAGAAAATTGTCTATAGCAGCAATTCTTATGTTATCTTTCATCTTGTAATATTTTGAAAGTGAAAATGATTTTCTTTAAAACATCTTTGGCTTGATATCAACATTAGAAAACTGACCTAAGCGTTAATGATGCTTATCCTGTCAATAGAATACCATAAATCCTCGAAAAATCCCCCCCCCCTCGAATAAGCCCCCACCAAAAAAATCATTTTTGCAAATAAGCCCCCAAGCTTATTCGAGGATTTACAGTATATGATGTCCAAGATACGCAATTCGGTGTAGAGAACAGGCCGGTTCTAAGTTGCTATTCCGAGTTTCACGCTTAATGCGACATGAGATGCCTAGAAATGCATTTAATATTGCCAACCTGGTACAAACAGCAAGCTAATTAATGATCAGTATTCGTTGATCTCTGTCGTCAATTGCATACCCAGTTACGTTCTTATTTTTTAATATATTAATGAATATCATACGTCTTTAAAAACTGCTGAATACCTTGAAAGATGAGGAGGACTGTAAACTTGGAAGGGAGGTTAAGGACAGCACCGAGGCCACCTTTGGCAAATGTGTTTCAGATCCATAGCCTGATTCTGCTTGCTGCAAAAGAACAAGAGAGCTGCAATTATATCAAGCATGCACAATAAGTTGAGCCACGATGTTTATATACAAGAAGAGGACCAAAAATGGCTTTGAAAAAAAGCGAAAAATTTTGAGTCATACTAAAGCTTTTCGTGTGACACTCTTCAGAGTATAAAACGTCAGAACATAGATCGAAAACTCTACGCTAGGAAATATATATACCCAGTTGTGGATCGAAAAAGACCAATCATAATCGCGATCACGTTACTTTCGAGGTTACTCAATCAGTGCAGCTTGCCTGTTGAAAATGTTACCAATGGAGTGAAAATGTTACTAAGGTGAAAATGAACTCACTCTGTCTACACAAAAGCGGTTTTCTCAGGTTTATCTATATAGATTCCAAAACATCAGAACCTGGTCATCAGAACCTGGTCATCAGAACCTGGTCATCAGAACCTGGTCATCAGAACCTGGTCATCAGAATCTGGTCATCAGAACCTGGTAATCAGAGCCTGGTCATCAGAACCTGGTCATCAGAACCTGGTCATCAGAACCTGGTCATCAGAACCTGGTCATCAGAACCTGGTCATCAGAACCTGGTCATCAGAACCTGGTCATCAGAACCTGGTCATCAGAACCTGGTCATCAGAACCTGGTCATCAGAACCTGGTCATCAGCTTCTTTTTCTAATTGATGCTAGGAAAATGCCCGAATGCGATAAGAGCAAAGTCCGAGCAAAGGAAAACGGATGTTATAGATGGAAAAGATAAGATTGTTGTTTAGGTTGGTTGAAAATCAAAGTCTGCCCTGTTGCTTGGTAGATTGAGTTGCCTATCTGCATGTAACGCTACGCTTTTCAGGTAAAAATAACCTCTTTTCCAGTGAGAGATACTCGTGGCGTGTTTGCAAAATAACACAAGAAACATTGAGCTTTTTCAAGGTCGAGGATTTAAAATATAAGGTTTAGATGTCAAAGCAGTATCAACATCATGATTCCTCGGGTGAAGCCTATGGATGTTGAAGTGAAGAGCGAAAAAAACCATGTGGCCACACAAGAATAAACACAAATCTGTTTGATCATTATAATGCTTTCAAGAATAAAAAATTACAATAATTTGTGATAGCAAATCTTGGCATTTATGCAGATACCATTATCACAGGATAAACGTCAAGGGCACATTACGATATGATATGATATGATATGATATATGATATGATATGATATGATATGATAAGATAAGATAAGATATGATATAATATAATATAATATAATATAATATAATATAATATAATATAATATAATATAATAAACTATAATATAATGTAACATTATATAATAAATATATTAATATAAATATATAATTAATATAATATATATAATATAAATATAATATAAAAAAGATATAAGTAAATTATAATATTAATAATTATTATATATATAATATAATGAATATATATATAACATATATATAATATAATATAATAAAATATAATATAATATAATTTCATATAATGTAATATAATATAATACAATATTATATTATATAATATATATAATACCATACGATATCATATGATATAATATAACATTCATAATTTAAATAAAACTAGAGAGGTTTATTTAAAGTTTTCAACCATTCCGATGGCTCTGCTACGACGAGTTCCCGTGAACTGTTCCGCAGTAAGTCCTTTGTCTCTCAACCACGCACCTTGGTGACCAATTCGTCTATGATAACGACCAAATAAAGATGTGATGATAAATGTCAGAAACTCAAGGATAGAGAAGAATGAGGCACCAATGAAAAGCCCGAGTGACCCGCCGATACCAGCAACCAATGAGAAAAAATTCATTGCTGGCGCCTCCATAGCTTTCTGGTAGCTGAAAGATTTGAAGTAAACGTTCAACTGCAAAAAATTGGAGCGTATGAAATCTTCTGATACATTGGTTCGATTCAATACCTTAGACAAAACTGGTCTGTAATACTGCATGTCTACGTTAGTGGGCCATCGAGAGCTGGTTCCAGTGAGTTTGAAGGTTTCTTCATAGCACGGTAAGGGACAATCACACGTTCCTTTTTTAGAAGATAAATCTCCATAAAATTCCAGCAAGCAAGTACCAGCATCTCCTGAAACGTTTTTCGGCGGATTGGGTAACTTTTTACCTCTTCGACTTAAATGATAAAGTGCCGAGTTGGCGATAATGCCACATCTCTCATAAAGTTTAAGGTGATGGCAAGACTGCAAGCAGTTAGACTGCAAGCAGTTATTGACACCATAACGGCCTGGGTACACTGGGTCTCCCTCCCTATTAACACATTTAGATGTGTACGGCTTTTCCTTGCGAAATATGAACTTTTGCTCTATTGATATCAGCGTCTGAGTCCCTGGTTGGACGACAAACCTGTCATTGTTTGGGCATGGGAACACATCCTGTGGATGTACCATAACTAAAACGCCTGCTGCATTATCATAAGGTACTAACTCCATATAGTCATCTTGATTTACATAAAGTACTAAGTTGAGTCCTCCATATACTCCGGATAGAGTCTGGGTAAACTTGCCATTGCCATTGACATTGAAAGTCTTACAGAAGCCAGAATGATGGCTCAGAAAACTATCTGTGAAGTCGCTTCGATTGCAATCTTGAAAAGACCCAAATCTACACCAATCTTCGATACCATCGAGGAAAAGCTTATCTGAAGCGAACTGCGTGGCTTTCGTCAATGTTATGTTGGAATGGATCATAAAATTAAAAAAACCAGGATGTTTCAACATACTTAACACCTTTTTTCTCTCCATACTCTTGTTTAAGAAACTTTGAAAACGTCTTTCCATATCAGTGACAAGACTGTTGAATTTGCTTTTTTGGTAGCAGTTCAAATTACAAATAGTGACACTGGGGAACTTTGCAGTATCGTTTGTATGCTCCTCCACAAGCACATATGTTTGGAATTCAAGGAATTCCGCCACAAGGAACACAATGTTGGTGACGCTTCCAACAAAAAGAGCCAGAATTGCTAAACTCCACAGAAGTTTCAGACTCCAGTGTTTTGATTCCTCAATCTTTGAAAGGCCATGGATAGTAGACTTTGTCAAGTAAGACTCTTTTTGCTGGCTTCTGAGATTTGCTTCAGAATCAATAACTTTTTCGCGAGTACTTGATTCTCGCTCAGACTTTTTCGTGTGCTTCTCCATTCCCAGTTCTGTCTCGATTTTGATCAATTGCTGCTGATCAGAAAAATTTGTAATCGTGCTAGAGACAATCACACGTTCACACGTTCACCGTGCTAGAACAATTTTTTATGCGATTAAGTGTGTCCTTGCAGATTTTCTCATGAACTCACTTCGATTCAAGCCCAAATAAAACGAGCGATCAGCTGCTTCTTGTAAAAGATTTCTGAGTTTAAAGCTTATTAAACTGAGCATCTTGAGATTGACAGAAAACAACATGGAATTTTACAATAAATTACAGCTTTATTTAGAAACCCAATGTGCCTAACAAAGAAATTTTATTGGAAAGTATGAATTTATCTTTAATAACAAATCATTGAAAATGCTGCAAAGGAAAATTGAAATAACTCACACCTGTAGATTTTCTAAACAAGCGAAACACTTGAAAACAAATAACGGTGAAAAAAGGCTGATTTTCATGACTTTTAAAATGCCGTGTTCAAAGCAAACACATTAATTCCATAAGTCTCTCTTTTCATAATCTTAAAACCCTACATACAATAAACACTGCTCATAATGACTCGGTTGTCAATAATTCAATGCAGGTGTTCATTTTCATTGCCTTTTCATGAAGAAATTTTCACTAGGGTGACGAAATGCCCCAAGTGGATGAGCTTACAAGGACGATAGCCCATCGAACAAAAATCGTCATAGGATGTCCTTCTGGGGCAGAGGGGGTATCACCTGCCCACAATTGCTTTGATTTTTTAAATGCATGGACAAATGCAGGCTTACAGGAACATGTTTCCAACAACAGGAAGAGTTTTAGAGCGCTATGCCAAAAAAGATGGAAGGCTAGCGTTCAGCCAGCAAATTTACCGAACAGGAGAGAAACTTTAATCAGAAATCTTCAGTCATCCTCATACAATATATCACTGCTTTGATACAAATGTTTTAAAAGAATTTTCATAGACCATAAAAAGAGGATCTTCCGTCATAGTAAGGGTCGGAAATCGTTATATACAGCGTACTCTTATATCACCCATTCATGAAAATTGTTGGACGCCCCATGATCAACTGCCCCCACCTACAATTACGTCTGGATCCGCCCCTGGGTTATCCTCATATCATAATTGGGTGATTCCGGTGACTGCGCAAAAAACAGCACATGAAACTTTGTAGGCACACAAGGATAAAAAAAATCTCTTTGATTACTATGTTGCTTTCAAGAATAGAAATAACAATATTTTGTGGCAATAAATTATTGCATTGATGCTGATATCATTATCACGGGATAAACGTCAAGGACACAATATGATATGATATGATATGATATGATATGATATGATATGATATGATATGATATGATATGATATGATATGATATGATATGATATGATATGATATGATATGATATGATATGATATGATATGATACGATATCATATGATATAATATAACATTCATAATTTAAATAAAACTAGAGAGGTTTATTTAAAGTTTTCAACCATTCCGATGGCTCTGCTACGACGAGTTCCCGTGAACTGTTCCGCAGTAAGTCCTTTGTCTCTCAACCACGCACCTTGGTGACCAATTCGTCTATGATAACGACCAAATAAAGCTGTGATGATAAATGTCAGAAACTCAAGGATAGAGAAGAATGAGGCACCAATGAAAAGCCCGAGTGACCCGCCGATACCAGCAACCAGTGAGAAAAAATTCATTGCTGGCGCCTCCATAGCTTTCTGGTAGCTGAAAGATTTGAAGTAAACGTTCAACTGCAAAAAATTGGAGCGTATGAAATCTTCTGATACATTGGTTCGATTCAATACCTTAGACAGAACTGGTCTGTAATACTGCATGTCTACGTTAGTGGGCCATCGAGAGCTGGTTCCAGTGAGTTTGAAGGTTTCTTCATAGCACGGTAAGGGACAGTCACACGTTGCTTTTTTAGAAGATAAATCTCCATAAAATTCCAGCAAGCAAGTACCAGAATCTCCTGAAACGTTTTTCGGCGGATTGGGTAACTTTTTACCTCTTCGACTTAAATGATAAAGTGCTGCGTTGTCAATAATGCCACATCTCTCATAAAGTTTCAATTGATGGCAAGACTGCAAGCAGTTATTGACACCATAACGGCCTGGGTACACTGGGTCTCCCTCCCTATCAACACATTTTGATGTGTACGGCTTTTCCTTGCGAAATATGAACTTTTGCTCTATTGATATCAGCGTCTGAGTCCCTGGTTGGACGGCAAACCAGTCATTGTCTGGGCGTGGGAACACATCCTGTGGATGTACCATAACTAAAACGCCTGCTGCATTATCATAAGGTACTAACTTCATATAGTCATCTTGATTTACATAAAGTACTAAGTTGAGTCCTCCATATACTCCGGATAGAGTCTGGGTAAACTTGCCATTGACATTGAAAGTCTTACAGAAGCCAGAATGATGGCTCAGAAAACTATCTGTGAAGTCGCTTCGATTGCAATCTTGAAAAGACCCAAATCTACACCAATCTTCGATACCATCGAGGAAAAGCTTATCTGAAGCGAACTGCGTGGCTTTCGTCAATGTTATGTTGGAATGGATCATAAAATTAAAAAAACCAGGATGTTTCAACATACTTAACACCTTTTTTCTCTCCATACTCTTGTTTAAGAAACTTTGAAAACGTCTTTCCATATCAGTGACAAGACTGTTGAATTTGCTTTTTTGGTAGCAGTTCAAATTACAAATAGTGACACTGGGGAACTTTGCAGTATCGTTTGTATGCTCCTCCACAAGCACATATGTTCGGAATTCAAGGAATTCCGCCACAAGGAACACAATGTTGGTGACGCTTCCAACAAAAAGAGCCAGAATTGCTAAACTCCACAGAAGTTTCAGACTCCAGTGTTTTGATTCCTCAATCTTTGAAAGGCCATGGATAGTAGACTTTGTCAAGTAAGACTCTTTTTGCTGGCTTCTGAGATTTGCTTCAGAATCAATAACTTTTTCGCGAGTACTTGATTCTCGCTCAGACTTTTTCGTGTGCTTCTCCATTCCCAGTTCTGTCTCGATTTTGATCAATTGCTGCTGATCAGAAAAATTTGTAATCGTGCTAGAACAATTGTTTATGCGATTAAGTGTGTCCTTGCAGATTTTCTCATGAACTCACTTCGATTCAAGCCCAAATAAAACGAGCGATCAGCTGCTTCTTGTAAAAGATTTCTGAGTTTAAAGCTTATTAAACTGAGCATCTTGAGATTGACAGAAAACAACATGGAATTTTACAATAAATTACAGCTTTATTTAGAAACCCAATGTGCCTAGCAAAGGAATTCTATTGGAAAGAATGAATTTATCTTTAATAACAAATTATTGAAAAATGCTGCAAAGGAAAACTAAAATAACTTACACCTGTAGATTTTCTAAACAAGCGAGACACTTGAAAACAAATAACGGTGAAAAAAGGCTGATTTTGATGACTTTTAAAATGCCCTGTTCAAAAACAAACTACATTAATTCCACAAGTCTCTCTTTTCATAATCTTAAAACCCTACATACAATAAACACTGCTCATAATGACTCGGTTGTCGATAACTCAATGCAGGTGTTCATTTCATGTTTGCAAACAATATGGCTAACATCAATAAAGTTTTTAATGCTTTTTTGTAACTTAGTGACAAATTTAGCGCTGATTTTCCAAGAAATATTGGAAAGCTGGTACTGCAAAACAACAATATTCCATGCCTTTTCATGAAGAAATTTTCACCAGGGTACTCACAGGCAGTGGCGAAGCCAAAGTTCCTGCTTATCCTCTTAATAAAACTGCTTATCCTCTGGGCAGGACCACAAATTTCAAAAGATAACAATTTTTAGAAGAAGAAAAATTGATTATATGACTGATTCAAAGGCATTTCTTGTCTGGACTAAACCCTAAACGTCCAATACTCGTAGACAAAACTAAACCCTAAACGCCTCGTAGCCCTGTTTTTGGTTCTGTCTCACAATAGAAGAAAACAATGGCACTCCTACCACAGAAAAGAAATGAAATTTCTATTCTGTGCTTCTACCCTTCAGAAATGGCAGGACCTCAGGTCCTGCTTTTTCATGAAGGCAGGGCCTAGACTTTTGGAGCCATATGTTTTCTTACAATTTGATGATTTTCTGCGCTGTGCGTGGTCACAAAGAATATCCACTCTGGCCATAGTAAGGCTTTCATTAAGAAAAATAAATATTTTGATATCATGGATCAAAATAACTGTAACGAAGACATCATTGCTGTTGTAGAAGTCTTTTGCTGCTAGAAGCTTCGGACAGGACAGGGCTAAACTGTTGTCACTTGATTTATACAAGAATCGACCATTTGAAGACGGTACTTATGGATATCAAATTGTTTGGAGTCGTTCTGTTGGTCCTATTTACTGTTCAAGTCAGGAATATCACAGACATGGCGAGAAACCTGGCATTCATATACTTTTCTCTCAGACTGCAGAGAGCAAAGGAAGTCATATTCAAAGGGCTAAACATAAACAGTAGAAAAAGTTTGCCGCCGCTGCCGAGAGAGAATCTTCATTTTATTCTACCAGGAAAGTCGAGATGGAGGGGAGATGGAGTGTGCATGACAGGAAAAGGATTTGCTTAAATTTAATCTCAGCAGTTCGTTATCCTGTCTTAACAGGAACTACCATACCATTCAGAGGTCCCGATGAAAAGGACGCCTGCTTAAACAATGGTAATTACTAGGAACTTTTGTACTCTGTGACTCAGATTGTATTGTACTGGCAAAATGTCAATCTCTGATTTTCAAAACAAATTAATTCAAGACCCTATCTACCATGCATCATACCTATCCATGTTGTGACAAAATATTTTTACTTTTTAAATAATTTGCATCAATTATGTTTCCCGTATGTATTACAACTATATATGCCTATTTGTACAAGCAATTTCTTTTTAGTTAATGATTTAAAAAATTTTCAAATATTACTTATTCTAGAAAGAATTTTTGTGATGCTTATTTGGCTTCTTCAATGTAAGGTAGGAGGAGCTTGAAAGGATCTGAACCCTCGTCCCTTTTTTCCAAAATATAGCAGTGAAAAATGTTTCACTGCAATCTTGATTTCAACATATCCCGAAGGGTCTTCAGGGCGTGGCTTCACGCACTTTTGCTGGGGCATAGCCCCCCTTTGTAGCACCCCAGACCCCCTTTGGGCAGTACCACCTGTTCTTGGTTAGCTTCACCACTGCTCACAGGGTGGCTGAAAGTTACTACTCTGAGTATCACATTAGATAAAACCTTAATAAGCTTCATCAAGGAACTTTTTCTGAAAAATGGCAACTATTTCTGATTTTATCCACCCTGATATGAATTTTTTTAATTTTCAATGTTTTTAATAAATCGATACAATTAGTTAAATAGAGGACCCTCATGAAAAGTGCCCTCAAGTGACTGAGGCCGTCCTCTGTAAATATTTGTATTATTATTATTATTATTATTAATGACATGGATAGGTAACAACTAACAAAGGCATTGAAAAAGCTAGAGGAAGTTACCTTGGCAGCTTCTAGTGTTGAAATCCACTTTGATCGTTCATCTGGGTCTGCTGATCTCAAGTAATAAATATTATCGTTAACATGAACATCAAATCTGCAGTCGTCATATTCATGGCACTAAAAAGAAGCAAACAGAGGATTCATAAACCAAAGAACGCAAGTTGAATAACCATTGACAACTTTTTTACACATTTACTTCAATTTTGTGTTGTACTCAAAACATCTGAATAAAAGCTATACTCTATTTTGCAAAAAGTACAAAAATAAAAATAAAGCAACGGAGGGAATTTAATGCCATGGATGTTTAATGCCATAAAAATGATGTAAAACAAGAAATTACAACAAAACTTTTTGATAATGTACATAAGGTACAAATATACCAGTGTGCAAATTTTGAAGCAAAATGGTCAATGGCACTTGAATTGGATACATGTTATTTATTTGGTAACGGAAGGAAGGATAGATTTCCTAGAATAAAATCTTTATGGGAGATTGTAAATTTTATCTCAATGCTACAGCATAGCTACTGTTAGACTGTTTATGAAAGATGCTACATGATCCCTCTTTTTAAATCACTGGCATTATTGTTTTATAAGCTTAAAAAAATAACTTACAATCTGACTTTATATATGGAAATATAGCTTGAAATGGAAGTGGATATTTGGATGGAACATGCTATTTGCTTGAAGCACATAAAGGTGAAAACTTGATTTAAGATTCACTACACTTCTACTATAAGCTAGAGATTAAAGAGCTGGAATGGAGACACAAACATTGATGACAAAGTGTACTCACAGTGGACCACTAGGACAAAACGTTTAGGGAAAACAATATTGTATGGACTGGCATATATATAACTGAATGTATTACACTACAGAGCATAGAAATTTGCATAAAACTTTTCTGTATTCCTTGCTACCATTCGATCTGTCATAGATTCCGTTTCCACTTTAGGAATGTACTATAGTTTAGTCCATTATTCCCAAATTTAGCAAAAAAATTCTATGAGAATTAGTGACCATAATGGCATTTATCAGTTAATGGGATTCGTCACACCCTTGTCTCTCGCAGACTACTCATGATGAGTCATATGTCTAATCGGTGTGGGATGCACGACTGGCCTAGCCCCTTTTTCAGAAATTGAAACTCACCAAAACTTTCGCTCTCCCAAGACTAACGGATCCTCGACATCCGTACGCCATATCAAACTCCGACTTATAGTAAGAGAGGTTTCCGCTCTTCAATATAAAATACCGATCTTGCCATCCATGTAAGTAGTTTGTCCATTTGGAAAGCACTCCTTCCAGGCTAATCTCCTGTCTAAGTTCGCGAGGAGAGTCCGCATCATCTTCTTCATCACTGCAACTCAGGCTCAGTTCCTCGACCATATTAAAGGCCATCTTCTTCTAAACGCAGAAAACAAACAACAAACCGATATTCTGCGATAGCTAAACGCTCATTTGTCACTAATGTCGAAGCTTCTACCTCACATCATGTTGAAGGTAAAGAAGCATTTTCAGTACTGAACACCTTGCGAGCGATTTCCTTCCAACAAAAACAAGTGCTAAAACTGCGAAGGAGCAGCCACCATCTGTGCCCCAAATAAGAGGCTACAGCAAGAAAAAGAGGCTAGAGGACAATTTTCAAAATATATTGATTTCTTTACTATCATTATTGTGAGAAAAAAACTTGCAAAATTTTTAGATAGAGCATTAAGGTAAAATATTATTAAGGAAAATTTGATCTACGACACTGAGATAAGCCGTAGATATTGTCTAGGCAAGTATCCTACGTTAAACATAAATAAGTTGATAAATACAATAATTGATCAAATCAGAATGCCAAAGTAGTTTTAATCTGAGTTTTAATCAGAATCAATTTAATCAAAATTTGTGTGATTAAAGTTTTTAAAGAAGACAGGTGATGCAGCTTAATGAAAGATTCCAGGAAACTAGCGTGAGTTAAGCGCCCCTATGATTACGAGCTCTCTGGAAAGAAAGAATAAGCTGTAGAACGAAGTAACAAAGTCAGTTCTGTGAATTAACATTCTGTGAATTAGTAAAAGATTAGCCTCGGAGCATGAGCAGTAGCGTAGCCAGGGTGGTAAGATTAGGGGGCAAGGCAAGTAGAGAAAAGTAAAATTGGGGGTGCACGCCCATTTAGAAAAAATCCACACACTCTAGAAAGGAACCCAACTTTGAAAAAAACCTTGTTTTTCAGAGGAAGCCACCCGCTAAGACACGAGTGAAGTGCTAGTGCAACTTGAAAAAATCAATAACTAAGAATGTAATTATAAAACTTATCTAAAATTAGGCAATCAGATAACAGATATGAACAGATATGAAAAATCTTTTGAGACAAAAATCTGTCAACAGCTTGCAAATGAGCTTTTATTTAATGAATCGTTTAAAAATCGTACAAAAAAATGACACACAATATTAAGTTTGCTGTACAATATTAATTTTTTGCTCCTTTTAGATAATCAATAATGATGATGATATTATTTATAAGCTGACAATAATTTACTACGATTTCATAAGAACTAAAATATCATAAGCGATCAGTGGCACTTTATAAACATATAGTTTCTTTCAAAATGGAGGGAATTGCAGTGACTTCAGAAAAGATTTGCTTTTAAGTGCTAAATATAAGTTAAGGTGCTAGCATTGATTTCTGGCTAACTCTTGATTCTGTCGTTTGCCTGGTGATTCTCATGACTACCCCCTTCAACATTAATTATAGTCGATTTTAACAGAAAGTAACGAAATCAATATCCAAGATACCCATTTCAATAGCAAATCTGGACCTGGGACCTGGGACCTGGGACCTGGGACCTGGGACCTGGGACCTGGGACCTTGAAACCTGGGACCTTGAAACCTGGGACCTTGAAACCTGGGACCGCTTAAAGACGACCTAATGCAAAATGGCTCTTAAAAAGGGCCTGTTAAAGAGATGTCATCTTAATATAGGGTCTAAATCTACAGACTACAGGAACTGATGTAGGTAATTTGAATGTTGTACCAAAAATCTAGTTGCACATACCATTTGTTAATTATTAATTTAAAACCTATTTACATTCTTCCAAAATCAAAATTATTTGAAAAATCTTGCCTAAAAAATTGAGCTGTAAAATCAGCTTAAACGTAAAAATTGCAAAAAGAGAAGTAAGTTTGTGACTGAATGTTTTGTGAATTTTTTTAAGATACAAATATTTTTACTTGATCGAAGAAAAAGCATTTCTGTATCGCTAGCAACAATAACCTCGTGAGAAATACGATACCGAAAAAGAGCTGCTGGCCGCATTAAAAGGCACTTCGTCCCGTCTGTCAACCGTTTAGAGCTAACAATAGGCTTGGCAGCGCGTTTAAAATCGGGAAAAATTGCGAGTTAGCTTTGGATAAGGATACATTGCCGATTGGATACGTAGCAATAGGAATATTTGTAAAGTGCAACAAATGGGGAAATAAATTGCCAAAGAAATATGTCGGGACATTGTGCCTTTAAAGCATCTAAAAGCAAATATTGCTACAACCTTCTAATTTTATACTTGGCAGCATGTTGGAAAAGAAGAAGTTCTTGCGCATTATGCTAAATACTTCTGCTGTGTAAATTTAAAAACTGTCCTTTACAACACTGCTAAGAAGCTATGTTTATTTTAAGTTACGGACTACAATTAAAGAGGATTTACCCTAAGTTTGTATCAGAAACCAAGCCTTTGAAAAAGGAAACTCTAACATTGTTTGGGATTTCAAGGCAAGCTTAAAACGATCCAGAAATAGCTTCTTTTTCCTTTGAAGTTATCCAACTCTGTTGCGCTTGACATTTTCATTTTTGGACTGCTACAAAAGCAAGCAAAAAACGATCTTACATCTTTGATCGTTGCAGATTCTTTAAGCGATCGCAATACATTGGTTGTTGTACTTTGGAAACTCAAAGTTTCTAGCACAGTGCTCTCACATCTATCAATATTAATCTACTTACAATAATTTCAAAAACAATAGACATACAACAGTCTCTGTACACAAAAAAGAACATGCTATGAACGCTTGGCATATAAATGGTTGGTTTCAACAAAAACTGAAGTCAGACTTGGTTGATATCTATATTTAGTGTAACGAAAATTACTGCTCCACAATTCTGCCATAGAGTGCTCGATTCCGTATAGGCAGAGCTATACACACTATTTGGGGCATAGAGCAGGACGGCCCTAGCTTGCAACTTTGAATTTCACGCTCAATTGTGTGTCGATGAAGATCCATTCTAAGTCCCCTAAACATTTAGCATCCCCTGCGCCTTTGAGGCAACTGTTAATTTTCAGTGTATATTGATAAGCAATTGGAGATCAGCACCTTGTTCAGGAGGAAGAGGAAGTCATCAGTCACATATTCAATGTAATTTGATCGAATAAAAGGAGTTAAAACGACTCACAATCGATCAAGGCTGTGGCTGGTCGTCAGGCAAAACTCCCAAGGACTCTAGCTTTGCACGAAGATGTTGTATCTCTTTCTAAAAAATAGAAACACAAGTTTTTACAAGATTATACTAATTTCATATCAAATGATACATTAAGAGTCCAAATTCCACCATTTTTGTGTGCAAAATAATACAGATTAGACTCCATATTCCACTTTCTATGTGCGCCAAACCCTACATCTCGGTTCCACATTCCGCTTTATGTGTGCCCCAAATGATAAATTTGGATGCCATACTCCGCTTTGTGCGTGCCCTGAATGTTTGCCGGTGTGTGCCTATTTGGGTTCCACATTACGAGTTGAAGACTGTCATCTAATACCTCTGCATTGCTGATAAAGGAGCTAATCAATAGGAACGTATAAATGAGATCGATGATACCAACAGGACGTATTCAAATGAACAGAATAGGGCTGAGAGAAACAGCTTGTGGGAATAAAATGTTACTCACTGTTTGCGCTGTTAACTTTAACTCTAATTTCGAAACCTGCTCCTGTAGTTCATCTCTCTGTATTCTTAAGAGCTCCATTTTCTCTTCTGTTTTTCTCTTCACTGACATAATAATTCCTACAAAAAGAAAACCGTTCATTGCTTAAATTCTAAAAGCACTCAGGTACAAGAAATTAATCATTCTACTAATTACAATAGGGAGAGATGCGAAATGTGTCGAAGAAAAGTCAAATTCGATAGAGAAGGCTAACAGAATCTCCATCAACTATGGTTTTACTTTACAAAGGTTAGTTAATAGTTTCAATCAATAAAAAAGTTTCTTTGAAATAATAATCGTTTCCTTAAGCTCTCTTTAAATGTTGAGCAATTTTAAGGCCACTCATAACAAACTTTTCAAAAAAATTCACACCCAGAGACTAGGTTTGGGCTTGCTTCAGACTTTTGATATTCTAAATTACGTTAGCTCAAAAAAATGTTCGTGAATAATGTTTTTAAGCCAACTGTGCTAATAAAATCATTTCATATGTGTTTCAAGATCAAGAAAAACTACAGAAATCGGGAAACAATTTCAAAGCTGGAAATATCTGTAACTGAAGGGATTCAAAAGAGTACAGAATTCCGTTTCAAACCCACCATTAACAATCCTTGATATACGCCAGAGTCTCAACAAGATAATAAACTCAACACCACTCAATGCACCTTCTTCCTTGTTAACGCTGAAAAATGCACGAAGTTGTAGTTTTCATAAACACAGAAATAAAAATAAAGCTGGCCAGTACTGAATTTGAAATAATTATGCATCAGTGTTATAAAGTTTTTCTTGCATTGAATTCTTTGGCAAGGTTATATGGCATAGGTTTAAGCCTGACTGTTGTAAAAAGTATGAAACTTGACACTTTTAGTATAAAAACTAGTCAACACTAAGAAAAGGCCCGGAGCATTATGTGTATCTAAACTTTTCTCTATTAATGCAGCCTTTTTCATTATTTTACAAATAAACGCTGATATGAGGATCAAAAATGTCTCTCATAGATAAGATCTGATAGAAAAGCATCTAACAATGTGTAGCATTGTTAATCAAAGGCGATCATGTGTAGAATTGTTAATCGAAAACTTAAAGCCATTAATTGATAAAAGCTATCAGATTTACCAGGGGCTGTGAGGGGTGCAACATCCCCCGATATTTTTGTGTCCTTTTGGTATATATTGCTTACATTTAGTAAAGGTAGGTATCCTGTTGCTGTGTACGAAGAATACTGATACTGTTTAGATGCTGTTGTAGACAGTTATGATACATCGAATTAAGAAGATATATTGCTTACATTAAGTAAAAAGCATTTTTAAAAACCATAACAAATTGATGTAAAAAATTCACGTTTATTTAACTTCTTATATTCTTTTCCAAAAGTTAAAACTGGATTTCAAAAATTGGCAATTCTGTCATTCTCTCGTCACCTGAAGGGTGTGGCACCAGCATCCAATCATTATCTAACACTAACCCCGCAATCTTTGTCACCAGAATCTATCCATGTATCTTTTTCCTACTTTCTTTTGGAATAATGACTTCAGACTAAATTTACTGATTTGAATAAATAGCTGACGTTTTGACAATATCATTTTATTAGAAAACCCTTAACCTTCTTCTTATCATGTATCTGAAACAAGCATAAATGATAAAAGACTATTATTTTGGGGCTGACCTATGCCAGCTTGCCCTGCATCAATTCAAGAGAAAGTTTTTTAAATATACTTACAGCATGAAAACATCTAGCGAAAATGAAATTATCACAATGCAAGCATCAAAGACCTGCAAAGATGAAATATTGTATCTAAAAAAGACCCTTATTATTAACAATCATTAAAATTAAAGTGAAGAAACCAATTGTAGTAATTCTGTTTAGGCCATAACTTTTCTTTTTCATTCATTCATACACATTCTCATACCAAAGCAAGGGCATTCTCCACTTCACCCACAATATCACACCTTTGCTAATCCCTGTTATTTCCATTCTATTTGCTGAGACATGCACTTTGCTCATCACTCTAACTCGCCCTTCTGATAAAAGGCTGCTACCCACCATCCATGTTAAATTAAGAAAATCAAATTGTATAGTATATTGATTTGTCTAATTAGTTCTGTAAAATCAAGTTTTTTGCTAGATGATTCTCCCTTTTCTGGCTCTGTGTTATCTGTGCATAAAAGAAGACCAATCATGGTAAGGGTGGTTTAGTTGAAATTATTCGGGAAAGCTATTATCCTTAAATGTTAATCTGCCAGCAATCAATTGAAATGTAAGCCACTTACAAGTCAGAACCAAATAAAATATTGAAAAAGAGACCCATTACAATACAAACAGTTTCACTCCAAACAATGAACAGAAATTTCGAACTTTTTTTCAAGCTGTGATGTTATAAGGCTGAATGATAGGATTAATATTCTAACATAAGAGGTTTAATTACCTTGCTTCTGGCATAAAGTAATTTTTCAAACAAATCTCAACATATTTGATTTTGGGAAAAAAGCTACAAGCCATACCTCAAATTTATGCTTGAAAAACGACAGTCCTAATGCAAATAGTTTTACGAAAATCTAAAGAGAAGATAACAAGTTAAGACTTTACCAAAATATATGTCCAAAAATTAAATAAAAGAACATAAATAAAGAAAACATAAAGAAAATAAAGATATCAAGAAAATCTTGTGTGACAAAACCATTTGATTTCTCATGTGTTTTGCCATGAATAAAATTAACAATCTATCTGGTTTCTCTTTTTAAATTTCACCTTTTTAGTTTTAGATGGGGGGAGGCCCTCTCTCGATTAGTTAATCGATCAGAGAGCTCCTCCTTAGACAAATATATTTAAATACATAATGTCTTATAATGTTCTATGTCTAAGCTAATTTATTAGACTGTATGTGTGGATAATTATTGTAATGTTATTTTAATTATTTTTATTCTGTATTGAAATATATTTAGGTATATTTGTCAATGAAATCAAATTTAATCTAGACTTTCAGCAATAAAGTCGCAAAATGAAATACCTCAATCATAAATGCCGATAAAATTGCAAGACTCAAATCATGTAGAATATGTTCAGCAAGTTCTTTTGTATGTGATGCCTTTCCTTAAGAGAGAAGAAAAAAGGCATAAAATTCAAACACAGAATAAGCTCTACATATACACAATGACATTGATATGCAACACACCATTTCAACTTAGGAACTTTTTTGAAAAAGAATAGTCTGAATTTCTTTGTCCTTGATTTTTTAATCTAGTCTCAGATAAAGGACCAGAATTTTAGCCACATTAAGCTTTTGTGATGCTAACGCTCGTGACATTGATTTCATGAGGACATGTAGTTTGAATTTTATAACAGAATCCATCTTGATTAGCTTCAGAGGGTGTGAAATTTCACCTAAAATTATCTTGGTGGTCAACTACAATATATGTTTCAGGCAGCCCTGATTGGACAATAACTGTCATGTGCTCATATTTCTCCATGTCATCTGCAACTGGGTGTACATTTTCTAGCTTCAAATCTTTTATCTATATTCTGATGTTCTCAGACAAAAAGCTTTAGTATGTCAAAAAATATCATTTATGCCTATAAAAAATGGCAAACATATTTGCAACTCCTGATATTCAGCCCTAGCATCATAATTCTTATCACAACCCAAATGTTTCAAAACAACAACCCCTTCCTGATACTGCATGCTACTTCATCTGACAATATTTTCAGAATATAAAGAGTTTCTTATAAACAGAATCGCCTTCCAAGGTCTTTCTTGAATTGTAAGGTTCCTGTGAGGCTTTTCATGGACAGATTGTTAATATCCATCTTTGCGCTATTCATAAAACTGCATGTTCTTTAGACAATAAAGGCCAAAAGCAAATTTCATAAGTTCATCAGAGCAAATAAATACTAAGTGCTAGAGAAGACTCTTTTTTCTTATATTCTTTACATTTCGAACAATTTGGCCAAACATTAAACATTACCCCAATAATAAGAAAGTACTATGAATCATGTATAAAATACAGACATTATGTATAAAACTTGCCTTAGGAATCCCACTGTTTTTCAACAGATATTTGATAAACATGCATATAACATACCTTTTGTGCTGTCATCAACCAGCAGAGTGGCAACAGCAATTGCTGCATCAAGCAACACTAAAGTGATGACAACAATTTGATAGTTGCGGCTATGGATTAACTTCCTCAGCCTTTCTCTAAAATGACGTATTGCACCACTGCAAAGAAAAAAGGCTTTCTTGAGAAAGTCAACAAAGCCATAATTTGAAAGAAACATAAAAGTCTACATAGTGTTTGTCTAAGTACACTAAATCAGAGTCTTTCAATTTATTCCCCCATTGTCAATTTATCTCATTCTCCCTTCCCTCTAAAGGCCCCCTAAACCCCGGTCTGACACACTCAGTTTTCTGATACACTGTACACTTTATGAAGGCTAGATGATTGTTAAGCAACCTGCTTTGCTTCTCTTGTTTGGTCAGTTAATTAGAGTGATTTTTGATGCTTACGTCAATGGTTTTTTGTCATTAGTCAATTGTCATTAGTCCATTAGGCTTGGTGTGTGTGTCATGTGTTAAAGGCATGGCTCTGGGTGAGCAGCAATAGTTAAGGGTCCTTTTGGCTCTTTGTAGTTAATAGTCCTATGGGTCATGGGGGTTCTAGGGTCGAAGGGTCTAATTTCTCCAGTATGCCACATTAAAGTAGACCCCATTTATCACCACAACAAATGTTGCTTGAAAAGCTGGGAGAGCAAGATCAGTAATGCCAAAATACATTTCAAGGTGAGAGAGCTCTAGATAAATTAGCAAATTTCAACAGAGGTTTTTCCACCATTATCCTTGATGCCACAACATTAACATAAAACTTCAGCAAAAAAGTAAGGGCTTATCGTGGTTCAAGCTAATTTGGTATAGATTTTATCAACTTTCAAAAGGTATGTTGGATTTGAGGATATTTGCACAATTCTGGTCTTTTTTGAGGCCCTGTTTCAAAATAGCTATTGCAATAACATAGACTATGTTATTGCAGTTTTTGGTTGCAATTACGATGTCATAGTAATTGCAACAAATTCACGATATTCTTACATATTTCAATCTCTATTGACATTTTGAGAAACACACCTAAGATTTTTTGATACTGTACAGGCATTAATAATTTGGTTAAAGTTAATCACCTGATATTTTGTATGTTAAAGCTGACTAGGCATAACACGGAATATTTTTGTCTGGTCCCAAGTGATCCGTCATTCAAACGTGAGTTTGACTGTAACAGGTTACCCATATTTCAAAAACTGATGTCAATTTAACGATGTGTAAATACTTCCACAAGTTGTCACATTATCTATGAATAATGGCCTCGTTGGGTTCATTGTCCTTTGAAGAGGCACCCAGCGAGGTGTTAATGAAACAAGAAATAATTGGGCTGACATCCTCGCTGTTCCGCTTTGGTTTTTTGGTAAATCAAGAAAATTGTATCAGAATATATCAAGAAATTAAAAGTAAAAATACTAAACAGGATATTATCACTAAATTACATCCAGTCACGCTGTATGTAGATATTTTTAAGTAACAGTAAGTAAGTTGTTACCCACTTTTGACTGCTGCAATATTGGATACTGATCTGCAATTTTTTTGAACCTTCGATGTCGCTTGATTCATCGCTAAAGAAAGAATCGTTTATCTCTGCAGCAGGCAGATTTCTCATCGATTCTGATACGTTCATCTTCTCAGCATAAGACCTGCCTAAATGCCATACTTTGCTGGTGTTTCCATACCACTGTCGATGCTGCAACTGTTCTAGCAAATATTACTTCCTCAAGTATAGCCTCGGAGTGGCGAATTGAAGCTGAGGCTGCTACGAACCAGACGAAGTCAAACAGGTTTCAAAGGAAATTCCCTTTTTCCTATTTCCTGTGACAGTAAAAAGGTCATGGAATTGTTGGTGATGGAGCGAATTTTCCCTAATGTACGATAGTTGTATTTATCAAGAAGATGATATTGTCTTGGCTTGATATTAGAAGAAAAACATCAAAGTAATTAAACATAATTCTAAAAGTTTAGATACTTGACAGATTTTCCTTGTTTAGAAGTATTTGATAGGCTCGTTTCTGTTTTCTAAACATATAACTTTATGACGTCATAAATTTAAGTAGGGAAAATGAAGGGATAAGAGAAACGAAATAGCATTCAGAATCACATACTGTTATAAAGATTTTTTGTATCTTTCTGGATTCTCAGGGCAGAGATGATGAAGACACCATGATGACGTTTTATATTCATATGCAATATTTACTAAGGCCTAATTCAGACTAACCGGTTGATGATTACTTGACAAATCCGCGTGAGTTACTCCTTACCACTCCACTGGCCTACGCCAGGGAGTGGCTGTCTCTAATATATATCCTTTCTACTGGAGCTCCTACTCGCAACTAGCGACAATTCTTGCTGCAGTACCTACTACGCCCATATGTGTGTGTTTCCGTTATAACCTTATATTGCATAATGACCTTTGCACTTACTTCGTGCTACTATTCTCTTAATTGCACGCGTACACATACCTAATCCAATATAATTAAGTGTCGGCATTGCCACGAAAAAGGTTTGTTTTAATAGTTGTTGGGCAGCAGAGCCATTTGATGAAGAATTTATCAATTTCAGTTTGCGTTTATCATGATTCAAAGAGATTAAAATAAATACATTTGAAATGAGTCAGCATTTTCATACCTATTTTACAAGCATAAGAAAAAGGATTTTATAACTACAGTTTGGGTGCTAGGATACATGTAATCCCAGTCACAGGTATCTATGCTTCTAATTACAAAACACGCAGTCTTAAGCACATTCAACAACAATCCTTATTCTCACCTTGTTTACCTCTGTAATATTTGTATAAAATTGTTTGCTTTTTACTACTTTAAAAAGTTAGTTATAGGCAATTTATTGGGCAATACACTCAAGGGCAACTTATTCACCAAGCAGAATTTAACACAGACTGAAAAATTTTAAGCGACGATTTTACACTCCTCCGTGTAAAAAACCTCAGAACATAGATCAAAAATCTAAGCTAGGAACTATATATACCAAATTGTGGACCGATTTAGGCCAACCAGGACTGTGAAAGGTTGCCCAATCAGTGTCATTGACAATTAGCAAGTAGCACTGAAATGTGCAATACTGATGTACACTATAAAGCTAGCCTTTTCACCAGGGCCTATTTTAAGAAATTTGTAGTACTGCACATTTATAACTACATTTTTTATAGGAAATTTTGTTGTTGCAATTTTTGGAAATTTCTAATCATTTCGTTTTGTTTTAAGTTTTGATTAGAGAGTCTTTCCGATGGTCATACGAGATTTGCAATACATGACCTCTATATCGAACTGACGGGGAAAATTCACATTTTGTGAACAAAGCGAGAATCTGGGATAGCGGCAATTAGACACAAGTCTTTGAACGAGATAGGGTCTCTACGACCACTGGTAAAAAAGTTACAAGAAAGAAACCAAGACATTTTTTAAGCCTGTCATATAGTTGACAGGGTTATAGAGGACCTTTGCATGAAACGAATGTAGAGAAATATTCGCGGACTGGTATTAGCAAGCAGTAAAGATAGCATAATAAATTGATGTTCGGCTGTTTCATTCTTTTTCATTATTACAAATCAGTTGAAGGCCAGACTTGGTGACAGAAACCAGCTGAAGTCAAGGTTCATGAAACTGTTCAACCTCCTCCCATCTGTAGTGCGAAGCAAAGAATTCAATAATAACGTTTTGAAGAGCAAAATGTCTTCGGATTTAAAAGATGATGGGCTGTTTTTCAAAATTGAGCTGGCAGGGGGAAAAGGAGATGACAGCAGGGCCGCAGAGAGAGGGGCAAGGGGGGCCAATTGCCATAGGGCTTCGAGGTCTAGGGGGCCTCATAAAGCAATGAATTCCGTTTTAAAATGGAATTTATTAAAAGTAACAAAAATACACTTAAACGATTGAATGAGTTTAAGCTATTCGTAAGGTTGTTGTCGCAAAAATTTTGGCTCGCTTCGCTCGCAAATCGTCGCTCGTCTTGCTTACTTCCCCTCTCGGGCCTCCTAAACCTCTCGGCTGCCCTGGATGGCAGACAGGAAAAGAAGTTCGCTGAGAATGGAGAAAATAGACGAAGCCATGTACATTGTTTACATGAAAAGGAATAGAATAAAGACTCTTTTTTAGTTCTCCAATTGATCAGTTCTCCTTGTCTGGCGTACAATATTTACAGATTTACTAACTGCTCATATATTCGTTGTACCTAAAAAATGCCCCGGTGGACCTTTGGCGTACATGAAATGCACCTTGGCATCATTTCTGTTTATAAGCATGAAATTATAAACCAGGCTATAAGTGAATATAGTTTAATTAGTGCCTTTTTGTGCCTTAGACCCCCTGCCCTCTGAAATTCCTGGTTGCGCTGCTGCAAAACCACGTTGCGTGCCACAAAATCAACATTTGTTATCGAAAATTTGTCGCAGAGTGGCCCCAACAAGCAGCTCCTGCTAGCAACTGGCACCTTATTTTCAAACTTCATATTGGAATAGAAAAATAGGATTATTCATTTGCTGACCCGAAAGTTCATGAATAATTTAATGCATTGTTTTTGAATAAACAATAGTCTTACTATATTGACAGAATGCCTCTACAACAAAGCAATAAGTTCCATTCTCGGGCTTTGAGTTACCTTAGAGGAGTTTCTAAATCTGCTCATTCTCCGGCAGGGACCATTAAAAGCTGACGTTTGTTGTCTCAGAAAGAGCAGACCAACGTGAAAGGTAGGGTCATTTAAAGCTTTGCTTCTCAATTCTAATATTAACTAAATAATCGACAATACGATATTACTATCATGATTATTAGATACCTTTTTCTGTGATTCGGATTGATAATTGAAATGTGAATATAGAACAAATTTGATAAAGATACCCAAATCGCTAGTGTAAAGGCCATGTTTAAAGGAAATCGGTTAGAATGTATTTATCAGGGAAAATATCGTTTACTTTGAAATTATCAAAGATATCTTGAGAGTTGCTATGCACTTGCAAAAATTTTTGATATCATGTTTTACGTTGTAATTTGATTTCTTCGGAAAACTAAAGGAATAAAAACCTGAAAAAAGTGAAGTCCGTGTTCATTATTTAATAGTATATTCGTGTAGCTAAAACATTTTGTGGAAATATCCGGGGAAAAGCGGTCTTGAGAGGAATGGCAGAGTAGTAGGAAAGTTACCAATGAGACCCCCAGACGAGAGTCACGTTGAAGAGTTACAAGCAGTCTAAAAACCATGAAAATAACCTACCTATGGTTAAACATAATGCCATCGATAGTACAGTCCCAGGATATTGAAAACAGTTTGCAGGTAAACCCAAAAGTTATCGGAAATATTTAAGACCAGGTATGAAAGGGCTTATGATTGAAAATACAAAGAATAAACTTTGGTAGTATGCAGTGAAATTTTGGGATGCTAAAAGCTGACAAAATGCATGAAGACATAATATATAAAGATTGAATTGCGTGAATGCCAATTAATTCCCGCTTCTTCGCTTTTACAAGCTGTAGGTAGCTAAAGCAAAGAGTCGGAATATCATAAGAATTTGCAAGCTGTCTGCTTTACTTCCAAAGTTATGACTTTGTTTCGACCTGTCGGGACTGTTCCGAAGTCGAGTTTTGATAAAATGACTAATGTTTCTATTTTTGTCGTTCTTATTTTTGGACGCGCTTGAAGAATAGGTTTGAAGGACCTACCCTGGGTGCCAAGGGTTTGAAAGACCTGGCCCTCTGGCCTAAAAGATTTTCCACCCAATGAAATTTTATGCAAGGCGTCAAATGCATGCAACTTCTCATCAGACATTGATACCAATGGCGACTTCGGCGAAGCTTTTGAACTGTATCGAATAACGTCAAGCATTATCAAACCGGATTCTTATCATAACCGGATTCTTATCATAACCGGATTCTTATCATAACCGGATTCTTATCATAACCGGATTCTTATCAAAAGAAAAATTTTGAATTTCTCAAAACATCAATGTTGAATTCTTTTCAATGAATTGTTTGACACGTTTGACTTGAGTTAAAGATTATTCAGATTATTATTTGATCACCCCCAATATAAATGACTTTGTTGTATTTTGCAAAATCAAATTGCCAAAAAACCGTATAGGTAGGGAGACATTTGATAATTAAGTGCTAATGCAAATTTTTTTATTCATTTAGATTTATAGCTGCTGCAATATGTACTTGGCAGTGAAGATCGCTCTCATTCTTTGCGTCTTGCAGTTGACGAATTTATCAAACACTGATGGTATGTTCACCTAATAGCATATAGGCATCGGATGTGTGTATATTTTTGCCTTCTTCGTAGATTAATTTCATTTCTTTTATTCTTTTGGTGTCTTAAATTGGCATTTCCCCTGTCGAACAGACACTGTTGGCACTTTCATTGTCCATATTTCTTTAGGGACCCGGCACTGATTGGACAACTATATCGGTCTTGTGCTCGTATTTTTCTGATAGGCCTATTTCGATCTCTAAAAGGGTATATTTTTCATCGTGTTCTTTCGAACCCTTATTCCGATGTTTTATGCTCTGAGGAGTGTCAGACGAAAAAGCTTTCAGCCAATATGTTTTGAAATGTTTGCATTATTCAAAGCCTTTTTCAAGTTTTGTACCGCCAAAAAACTGTTCACAAAAATAAGGAGAAAATGTGACGACTGAAAGGCCTGGACACGACCCGAACCAACGATCAGACACAGTACTCTATTTACATATTACTGCGATACAAACACATTAGGGATTGACCTTTTGTGCGCAATAAAGCTGATTCGGAGTAGAGTTATGTTAAAGGCAATCTGTCTCGTTGTGGATTGGTTAACGAGAACAATAGCTGGAACAATAGCCTAAACACGATTCCAGCGCTCCGCCATATTTTTTACAATGCGATAAATTAAAGGGGGACTGGAAACAATAAAAAATCCTTTTGTTCTTATAATCAATCAACGTCGTGACAGATTGCCTTTAAATGTAACGGAAGAGAATCAGAGTTACATAAATCGAATGTGACTGCGCTGCGAGGAAAAACTCCTTCGCAGTCGCATTCCTTTCCGCAACCCGGATCCCCTCTTGCATTTGCACATATTTGCCAGGAAAACGAGCTGCTTAGCAACCTCAAGGCTCTTAGGTCAAATAATTACAAACAAAAAAGAATAAACAGGGAAGAACAATACTATTAATGTAAAAACCTGCATGAAAATTTAATAAGAAAACTCAATAAATCGTTTGTAGACCAAAATTTCGAATTGGCATGAAAGTGTTAACAAAAGCAAATATGCCTTGCGCTGTAATAACTATGGGCATTGAAATAACTCTTTTGCTTTATTTCAAAACTAACAAGCAAACGAAATTGATTGCAAGTTCTGACTGAAAATCTAAAAAAAACTTTCACTCTTTGAAGAGCACGTGCCTAGTTGTTATGGCAACTGAATTGATTTTAACTATCCCTATGATCTCACGACTATCGCCAAGCAACTATCTTGTCATCAACTATGTTCTCGCTGAGTGCCGCCAAGACTCACGGTAGACGTACAGCAAAAACAAAGAGTTGAAATTGTTAAACGAACAGTGATGTCCAATGACTTGAAGCAAATGCTCTATGCAATGCTATGGGTGATGTCAATATTGCTAGGGATGATGTCTCTAAAATCTACTGCAGAATAATCGCTTCACTTAAGCCTGGTTTCCATAAAATCGTAAGAGCGTCGGCGACAGTCTGCGTCAGTCTGCGTTGGTCTGCGTCAGTCTGCGTCAGTCTGCGTTGGTCTCCCGATTTTATGGGAACACTTTTTCTTTGATCGTTATGGAAGATGGAAGAAGGGATCGGCGACACGTTCCCGACTCTTACGATTTTATGGGAACCAGGCTTTAGTAGCATAGGAGCTAAATATTTGCCAAACGTGAAACATAAGTTTTTATCATTGATAATAAGAAAGGAATCAAAATTGCAACTTTCTGTGCTCCATTTGAGCTCAATTTTAACTAGATTTCGAAGGTGATGATGATTTCAAGCGCTAGGGCAAAACGTCATAGAAACGGTTTCTTTCTGTTTTCCTACGTTTGTGGGTAGGACCTACTACTAAGAGATAACTCGATAGTTTCCTTGAGATTTTTGAGAATCAGTTGATAAAAGGTTCTGAAAGCGAATAGCCACAGCGATTTTGCAAAAATCAAAGCGGATTTCCGGATTTTCAAATGACTCTACTGAAGCCTGTTTTCCAGACCTTTTACTTGAAAACGAGAAACCTCGAGCACAGGCTACCATACGTCAACATTTGCTAGAGAGTTCTGGCCAAATACTCTAATATATTGGCTTGATTGTGCCAAAAGTACACATGCATCAGGGCCCGCGCCACTCATCCTGAACTGAAGGGCCAACAATGTGAAAAAAGTTTGTTTAAGCACTTTGCCTTTGTTTAAGCATAATTCAAGCATCGGTTTACACACACAAAAGGAATTTTTAAGAAATATCGATAACCAACGGAAATGAATAGGTTGAGAAACGCCTTCATCAGAACTTTCTGTTCACGCATACCGATTTGAATATTTCCTTTGTTTTTTATTTTATTTGAAGAAGTTTTTTTGAAAAGCGTGACAGGAAAGCACCATGAAAATAAAGAAAGGAGCAGTAAAAAATCCAAAAATAATAATCATTTATCCATTTTAAACTTGATTATCGAGGTCAAAGTGAATGACGTAGCACTAACGTCATATCTTAATTTTACGTCAAAACTGAATCATTTCTACAAAAAAAATTACAACTTCCGACAAATAATATGGAAAATTTTGATTCTAGCACAAAGAATTCAGAAGAAAAGGAAGCATTGTCCATACTGGAAATACAGATGTGAAAGTGGACAGTGCATATACAAATACAAAAAATGTGATGGTGAAAAAGATTGCTTTGATGGTTCAGACGAACGAGACTGTCCTTCCTCATCTTCTAAGCCAGAACCAAGTCCAACATCATCTTACTGCCCATACTGGAAATTCAAATGCGGAAACCGACAGTGTATCTACGAACACCAAAGATGTAACGGTAACTGGGATTGCTCTGATGGTTCAGACGAACGATACTGTCCTTCCTCATCTTCCAAGCCAGCTCCAAGTCCAACATCGTCTTACTGCCCATACTGGAAATTCAAATGCGGAAACCGACAGTGTATCTACGAACACCAAAGATGTAACGGTAACTGGGATTGCTCTGATGGTTCAGACGAACGAGACTGTCCTTCCTCATCTTCCAAGCCAGCTCCAAGTCCAACATCGTCTTACTGCCCATACTGGAAATTCAGATGCGGAAACCGACAGTGTATCTACGAACACCAAAGATGTAACGGTAACTGGGATTGCTCTGATGGTTCAGACGAACGAGACTGTCCTTCCTCATCTTCCAAGCCAGCTCCAAGTCCAACATCGTCTTACTGCCCATACTGGAAATTCAGATGCGGAAACGGACAGTGTATCTACGAACACCAAAGATGTAACGGTAACTGGGATTGCTCTGATGGTTCAGACGAACGAGACTGTCCTTCCTCATCTTCCAAGCCAGCTCCAAGTCCAACATCGTCTTACTGCCCATACTGGAAATTCAGATGCGGAAACGGACAGTGTATCTACGAACACCAAAGATGTAACGGTAACTGGGATTGCTCTGATGGTTCAGACGAACGAGACTGTCCTTCCTCATCTTCCAAGCCAGCTCCAAGTCCAACATCGTCTTACTGCCCATACTGGAAATTCAGATGCGGAAACGGACAGTGTATCTACGAACACCAAAGATGTAACGGTAACTGGGATTGCTCTGATGGTTCAGACGAACGAGACTGTCCTTCCTCATCTTCCAAGCCAGCTCCAAGTCCAACATCGTCTTACTGCCCATACTGGAAATTCAGATGCGGAAACGGACAATGTATCTACAAATACCAAAGATGTAACGGTAACTGGGATTGCTCTGATGGTTCAGACGAACGAGACTGTCCTTCCTCATCTTCCAAGCCAGCTCCAAGTCCAACATCGTCTTACTGCCCATACTGGAAATTCAGATGCGGAAACGGACAGTGTATCTACGAACACCAAAGATGTAACGGTAACTGGGATTGCTCTGATGGTTCAGACGAACGATACTGTCCTTCCTCATCTTCCAAGCCAGCTCCAAGTCCAACATCGTCTTACTGCCCATACTGGAAATTCAGATGCGGAAACGGACAATGTATCTACAAATACCAAAGATGTAACGGTAACTGGGATTGCTCTGATGGTTCAGACGAAGAAGACTGTCCCTCTTAATCTCGCCAGCCAGCACCAGGTCCAAAATTATCTCACTGATTATTTGAAGAAAGAAGTGTACTTATCTTAAACCCTTTTAGCATAATCTGATAATATTGTTTCACTTACTTTTACTTTATTCAGCTTTGCACAGCTTTCTTTGCTTCACTAGCACACATAAATTAATACACACCTTGATGTATTGCTTTAATAAAAGAATTCGCTGAGAATGATCTTGATATTGTTTTCTGATCATTGCATATCCTATTTCTGCCATTAAAGTGAATAATGGACAGAATGAAATCATTAACATAAAGATGCACTGTAATTGGAAATGATATCATTTATAGGGAATAATTGTGAAAAGAGTAAATAGTGAACAACACTGAGGGCTGATTTTAAATTTTTGTTTGTCAATCAGCTATATGGAATTATCAACAGTAATATCTAAAAGAGCACCTCACGCCCAATAGTACAACTAACGTATGAATATAAAAGTTACACGAGGGTTCTTTTAATAGGAATTCGGGCGTTTGTCAATCCTTGTGCCAATGCAAAAATTTTGCATGCTGTTAGGAAATACAAGGCACGGTGTTCTCGATAAAATCAGTTAGCATGGGGAAATTTGCCTGGGGATTTTGTGCAACTGCATCAATGATCCATTACGCAAATGAAAAACATTTTAAAACCCAGGATTTCTTATAAGGATACTAAGACAATTCTTACTCTAGTCATATCTAGCTGTTACCACAAAAACTGCGTTTGTTTAAATTTCAAACTCGATAACATGTTAACGAGAACACTGATATTTGTTATGGTCAAGGATGGCTCAGTGTTTTGGGTCGCGGACTCCAGATCCAAGGGTTGGGTCCTGCACATGACGAAACTTCACTTAGAATGAGAAGAGTTACCTGCTCTCTGTACTTCTAGGCATAGGAATCACGATGTGTGATCACATCGATAGGAAGGACCAGAACACTGCTCGATTATCCTGGCTTCATTGTGATTTAAAAACCACCTTTGAAAGTAGGAAAAAAGAAAACGTTTTCAGCCCTAGGAATGCAATGCAAACGAAATTTTACTGCTGATAGATAGGCTTGAGAAATCAGTATTTGTACCTGTATCTGCATTGGTATTGTATTGTATTGTATTGTATTGTATTGTATTGTATTGTAATGTATTGTATTGTAATGTATTGTATTGTAATGTATTGTAATGTATTGTATTGTAATGTATTGTAGTGTATTGCTACCTTGAATCCGGAGATGTACGACACTGGGAAGCTGAGCTTATCGAGGAGTGTCCTGGTCCTTCCTCTCGATGCGACCACACCTCGCGATTCCTACGCCCGGAAATACAGAGAGCTGGCGACTCTCCTCACTTTGGGTGAAAGTTTGGTCATCCCAGGGACTCGAACCACAGACTCTAGAATCTTTAGCTAGCGCCTCTAGCCGCTTAGCTTTCCTCGCTACAAGAATGCCTGCTTTGACAACCAAAGTATTTTTAATTTGATTCTAAATCCTTTCGATTTGATCTTACAGCGCCAAACCCAAGCTTGTTAACCAGTTCGGGGAATCTATTGCAATATAAATAGAACATTTACATAAAATAAAGTACGTACAGGAAATATCTCTAGCTAATCTGGCACAGTAGTAGACTGGTACCCACTCTGTATGAAGAAGGGTGGTTCACTGTCTTAGTGGTGTAAAAAACTCTATGTTGGAATTGTTTAAGCGATTGTTCCAATACGCGGGAAAGGAGACAACAAAGTAAGCTCTTCGAAGTACAATAAGAAACTTCATCTAGAGATATAACTTTACAGATAGGCCTAACTAAAATTTTTTACCTGATGATAAACGCAAAAATTACAGTTTGAGATATTTAAAGAAAATTTTACTGAATGGCTTTAAATAAATCTTTGTAATGTTACCGCTCAGGTTTTACTGATGTTCTTAATTTTTTGTGAATTGATGTAAAAGTCCACCTAGCATTTTAAACATCTTTTAACTTGGCGAAAGACGTTCACAGTTGAATGCTGAGAAAATGGTGGAACAATTAAGGGTTCCTTTGCAGTGACTTTTAGCATTGGCGGTTTGAAGCATTTCAGCTTGTTTGGTAAAAATTAACATTAATTAACATTAATTAACATTAATTACTCTCTTATTTACTTTTCAAACAGGAATAAAAAGCCTCTAAATACAAGTCAACAAGCAATGAGACAAACAGATAATGAACACGAAATTTAAAAAAAATCAGTAGTTAATGACACGATTATCTACGTTAACCCAATGTTTAAACGACATTTTCTACAAAGGTGTATTTCTAAAAGTCCTGAAATAATTTAGGCCAAAGACGCTACCGATTTATCGCTACCAATACCTTCGATGGTATCTTAATACCTAAGTATTGGTTTTTCAAGAACAGGTTTTCTCATAAAATATTGAAAAGTTATTCACCTTTAGTGAATACTAATAATTGAAAGCGAGCGGAGAAGAACGAAATTCTCTTTTGGTCTTTGTACTGTACTTGAAAACTTCTGCTTGCATCCTCTCATCTTACAGTAGAACCAAATATCGCAAATACCCAGGCCAGTGTACTATTCCTTGGACTTACAAACATTCAAAGTCGACTAAATCTGCCCTAATTTATACAGTACAGGATATTATCGGTAAGAATTTACAAATTAACAATCAAATTTATGTAATAATATGCCACGTATAGTTTCTTTTCAATGTAGGAATACCTTGCATATTTTATGGTATCTTCTTATTTAATAACTTGCAGTACCTTATCCGCTTTGCAAACTTCTTTACATCTTAAAGATATTTTGGAATAAGAATCTACTTCGTATTTCCTTATCACCAACAATATTTAGTGAATGTATTTATAGAATGAATGAAGCTTTACTGAATGGTGAAGCAATATAGATAGTGACAGAGTTCAAGAATTGTGTTTGTCCATTATCCAATCATTAAGAACAGAAACAGAAATGCTCTTCGAAGCAGAAATGTCCTTGAGTGATGAGCTTGGATCCTTGTGGAGCATCAAGTACTATGAAAATAGGTATTATGTAACAGATGTTGTGGTTAGCCTTCATCCTTCGGTGGGGTGAACCAACCTGTTTAAATGTAGACGCAAAGTTAAGGAATGCCTCGACCTGAAAAGCTTACAGTGTTTCGCTTAAGATAAAGCTCTCGTGAAAGGCTCAGCAGAGAATGTGAAGGAGAATCAGAAGCTGCAAGCGAAGTCAAAATCATGGTGTTGTTATCGTTAAAAGGAAAACAGTCACTGATGTTTCATTGATGATTTCTCACGGCTACGCTAGGAATTCAGGCCCCGCTTACACGATACCGGATTCACTTCATATTGGATTCGTTTCATACCAGATAGGCATTCTGTTTACACAATGAGGACCCAATCTGATATGCTTTCGCTCCAGTCAAAGTATTATTAGAACCAGTCAAAAAAGGAAGCTATAAATAAGATGCTGGTTTCGTGAAAAATAATGATGAAAAATTATCAAATTGAGAAGACAGCTTTAATATAAAAGAAAAAATCGACATTTACTGGCAGCAAAATAAGAAAAATAGTATTCTGGGGCGTGTGTGCTGTCCTATAAAAATGATTTGTGAATTTCTGCTTCCAGTGTCAGGCATTCAAATTTATTATTAGAACATTGGCTCGATTTTGAAAATGTAAAAATCTCTTTCACGTTACCGGAGCTGTTCATTTGCTGCAAATTTTCTTAGATAGAAGGTAATATTCAGGCACAGAGAATACTGTTCAATTAACAGTATTGTGAAAAAGGACTTACCGCTTTTTTCGTGTATCTGAACCAAAGATTTAAAAGACTGCTGTGCACGTTGCAACGAATAAATCATATTCGCCTGAAAACCAAACTTAAATTTATTAAAATATTTTAGTAACATTTTTACTCAACTTTCAACCGTCCTGTTCTGTACACCAAATAGCATGTACAGCTCCGCCTGTACGGTATCGAGCACTTTATAACAGAATTGTATAACAGTAACTTTCATTAGTTACATTTTCATAAAAAAATAAGAGGTACCGCCAGAATTCGCAATGCACAGTAAAAAGATAAAAGACGTTTTAGCCTTACATGGCAAAACAGACGAGTGGGCAAAAAAACTTCGGCCGGCTCACCTTTTGCAAAGAGTAAACAAATGACAACAAGTCTTTTGCTTTAAGCGTATGGTTTTTGCTTACCAGCGAAAAATGTGAGCACAGCTAAAGATCTCACTCTTCAAGATATGACTGGCGACCGTATTGATATAAGTAAGTAAATATGTAAGTAAGTACATATTGCAATTAAAGCTCTCTATTGCGAGCCAACAGTTGGATAATGTATAATAATGTATATTATTCATCAATGCATATATGCTTCTCTAATTATTAAATTTAATTTTTTGTTGGTAGCAACCACGTCGTGGAGATATGGCTCCAAAGCTATACGGAGTTATTTCTATATGTCAATTTCGGCAAACTTAATCGTAAAAATTTAATGCTGAGAATTTATATGAAATGGCAGAAAATAAAATAAGAAAAATGTTTAGTTTGTATTAATAAGCTTATTAATTGATATCAATTAGCTTATTGTAATTGTTTATAATTGAGCTAGAAAATTTATCCAACTTTTAGAAAATGTTAAACAAAAAGAGTTGGAAGAGGTAACTTCAAGCCCTTCTGTTACCTTTAGAGAAAACAAGAGCCTTACGGGGCCTTTATCACACGCATGGTGTATCATTGACAAGCAAAGCTATTCCTAGGCCTATGAATTTTGGCATCAACGGTGAATTCATAATATGAAATTAGTGGAAATAAATGCTCATATAAAAAGATTTAATGGCGATTAATGCTTGAATGTTTATATTTTTGGGAGCTTACAATAGAATGAAATATTGAAAACACAGATGTGAGTTATGTTTGTATTAGTGAATGCATTTGTTGATGGAAAGAGGAAGGGAATGTCTAAATGAATCAAACAAATGCTCGAAATTGGACCCATACCCGTGCATTGTCACTGAAATTAATTCTTGCTTTGCCTTTAACGAGAGTTGCTGATATTTGCATAATGACAGCTTCAATTGAATACGCACTACTCCAACCCTGAAAAAAGGGTACTAACAAATTCAGATATTGTCTTTGTACAGCATTAAGCAAAAATAATCAGGAAGGTAGTTCACTGTGCATGCGTGATGCTATAAGGTGAGAATGCCAATGTACCGACCCTGATAATAATATTGGCAACAAAACAGGATTTATTCTATGTCACGCAAACTCCAGCAAGGTTGAATTAAAAAGCTCTATGATCAGGATGAGTGTCGGCAATCTGAAATAATGTTGGACCGTCATTCGAAGACACAGCACTAAATATTGAAATCTTTCAATACACGATTTCCTAGTTGTAATGTTGTACTCAAAATAGCTGTACTATCAATAGAAATTGTGCTAAAATTAAGTATGAAGAAATCGCAATGAGATAGGTAAACTCTGGTGTGATAGTATAGTTATAAAAACTTTTATTTACTAGTAATCAATAGAATGGATAGAATTTACATCAACTAAGCACGATCCATATCTTCGTGCTTTCTTGGGCCATAGTTAAGGGTCTTAGGCTTGATCTTCTTGTAGTAGAATTTCATGGTTTTCTGAATGATATCAAAGTAGTAATTGACCAAGGAAAGCCACCCTTATGCGATCCACGAATTATTATTATGCATAGAAAGTTTAAAGTTAAAAGAGGTAATAAATTTATGCACGCTGTGCAGATCGCAAAGTTTTCTTGCTTTTAATGCTAAAAATAAGTAGGAAATGACAAACTTACCTGTGGAGTTAGCAACTCCATACAAATGGCTCCTCCAGTGAGTACATAACTACAAACAAAGAGGACGCATGACTTTATAAAATCTTAAGATTGTCCTAAGATTGGTAAGAAGATTTAAAGCCACGGTCAATGAAAAACATCATTGCAACGACTCTAGCTGAAGCTTCTAATACCATAATAGGGTGACTGATGGTAAGTACTTGAAAAATGAGTGAAAACTCCATGGGTGTTGGGAATATTCGAAAGAATGAATGTAGGAAAGAGAAAAACAGGGCAATCGAGAGAGAGAATGACGAAATGACAGAGGAATGAAAGAAGAAAAACATAAGAAAGAGAGAAAAAAATAAACAGACAAAAAAAACAAGCAAACAGGCTGAGAAGCCAAAAACAAGAGAGAAGGAATTAAAAAAGAAAGAAAGAACAAAAGAGACAAAAAACAAACAAAGCAAGTAGGAAAGAATCGACAGAAGAAAGAATTATAGAATAACAAAGGTCAAAAGTGGACCTCATTCTAATTCTGGTTTTGCTTTGCAAAAATCATTCTCCAACCCTGCCTCACTCAAAAATTATTTTGGGATGGAACATATATTCTGTTTTGACTGAACCACTCGCTCTGGTTAAAGGCAGTCTGTCCCCTTTTGTGCTCAACTTTATTTTCACGGGAGTGAAATTCACGCACCGTTCAGCTTGATCGATAATTAAACGTTTTAAACCAACCAGAAACAACTTTGATTCCAGAGCTTTTGAATCAAATGACTGTGTTCCCGTTGTAGTGAAGCGGTGGCTAGAAAAATATGGCTCCCTGTTTGGTTTGTGCGACAGATATGTTAACAGTGAAATGAAATGCTTCCATTATCATCATTCAATTCCAATAATTAAATCTTCTTGTCGTTCCCGATAGCTTTTTGCACGCAGTTTCAAATGTCGTCCACTACCGCAGCTAGGCCAGCCAAAGCAAGCATCGTAATCCGTTATCCGTTAAGGCGGCAAGACCTATTGTTCATATTAGCCAATCATTGAAGGGACAGACTGCCTTTAAGCCTTAGAGTTTTCTTGTCTTAACAAAATGCTGGCTACTCGACTTTATGTTTACAACTTTCAGCTGGCAAAAAAAACGATTCTTTTTATTCAGACACTGCATTAAATGCAGGTGTATGACTTGGTTTTCAACAAAACTGTGGAAACGAAACAGTGAATGCAAATAAAAGAAATAATAAAAAAGAAATGACGCATTTAGAAAGTCATCGAAAACAATAACCTAATAAAATTGAGCTCTTAAAATACTAAAGGTAAGCAGCAATCACCTTTGCCTGATAAAGGGAAAAACTGATGACGTACCACTAACTATGTACAACAACTTAATTTTGTACACATGACCTGAACTTTTGAAATGAGTTTTATCTGTTACAGGTTGCCCAATACATAGCCACATGAGCAGAGGTTTTTGCCCCATCAAACCAATGAAATTTGGCCCTTGTTCTAAAGCTTAACAACCAGGCCGAAACAACAGAAATCCATTAGCAAAACCTGGGACATTCAATGACCATCTCAACCGCATTGCAACCATGTTACCCATTGGTGGTATTTCATTGTTTCCTTGCTGCTCATGTGGTCAAATTTTTAAGATTCTAAGAATAGATTAATGACGCCATCACTTAAACATTCTATTGCTAATACCGTAAATCCTTGAAATCCTTGAATTGCCTCGAAAAAGTCCTCCCCTCAAATAAGCCCCCACCCTAGAACTACAAATTGTCAATAAGCCCCCCCCCTCGAATAAGCCCCCACTGCTACCGTATATTCTCGAATCGGACCCCTCAATTTGACGGTTTCTGCCATCTGAGGTTGCCTATGGCGTTTCATTGAATTACCACGACAAATTCGTACTTTTGGTAGTAATTAACTAAATGCTCATAAAGAAATTCATACTAAAATAAACAAGGTCTTTTAATAATGTCTTCTTATTGTCTACAATAATTTTATGAGCCCCCCACCCTCGTATAAGCCCCCCTCTCGAATAAGCCCCCGTCCAAAAATATAAAAAATAAATAAGCCACCATGGAGCTAATTCGAGGATTTACAGTATGTTTAGGAACACATAACATGAATGAAAATTGTGTGTCATTAATAGGTACATACCCTCCAGTAAGAATAGGATAACACACACGAACGAAAGGTGGCTGGAATGGAAACCTTTCCTGCAAAAAAGAAATGTTAAATTATGAACAACTCGCGGAATGAGAATCAAAGGAATGCGTTTCAGTGACAATAGATCTAATAGCCAACATCAAGAGCCACGCGCATATTCAACTTGAAGTTAGAGAAAGGCTAAAGTGCCTCTAGCTAGGCTCTAACAAGGGAAAGGAAGGAAGGATTAGGAATAGAGGAATAATCAAGCTTATCTATTTTTGATTTGAATGAAGACAGGTGGTCTGGAAGAGTCTGGAAACAGGAAGGGGGTAGAGTAATCAAAGCTTTACAAGATTTAAGGAGGAAGGAAGATACTGGGCGGGTTTGCAAATACCTGAGGCAGTTGTCTAATGGCAAAACGAAATCAAAACAGCCAACACAACGAGCAAACGATTCAGCTATGTCAAAAATTACAGCCAACAGCTAAACAAAAATGTCATATTTTGAAAAGATTTCCAGGGTTTTTACTATGAGTTGGATTTTTTTCTTTGATGTCAAAAGACCTCGGTGCTTGCCCGGGACAATTTAGCATTGAGTAGCAATGAGCATCATACTTTATAGAAACAAGCGGAATTTAAAGAACGTTAAAATAGATCTTCTAGAAGAACCTATCTTAAATTTTTGCTTATGTACGGTTTATTTTAAGATGTTTAGGGGCTAAAGGACGGGACAAAATGTGTAATTTTACAATAAGTTGCGTCAATTAGGAAAATCTCCATTCATGGCAGAGACAGGGATTAAAACATTAAGAGTTGGGTTGTGAGTTTTACTATGAAACTTTAGAAAGTAGTCATATTGCAAGAGGCTGATACATATCCTTTTGTGAGGATAGATTTTCACTCAAATGCTTCAGATTGCACTTGCAAAACCCATTAGGAGTGAAGCTTGGTCTTCATTGGCAACCAAGGCAGGCTTGACACAAGCATAAGCTAAAGAGTACTAAAACATTCCGTTTCCAGTAAGGATATTCGCAGCACAAGCACAATTGCTGCATGAAATAAGGCCAAGCCTTATGCTTGTGCCTAGTCAGTTATCACTAGCAAATAAGGTTTTTGCTGGCATCGTGTTTGCTACCAAAGGAAAAAAATTGTTCTTTGTTGTTAAAGGGGTGTGACGGAAGTGCATGTATGAGACTGAAGGCAGCAAACGGAAATATTCAAATGAAGATTGATCCTTGATATTGTGCCTATTCCGGAAACATATACCTGCCTACCTGTTACACCCGGATAACTCTCTCGGAAAAAAGGCCTATACAGAAATGCATTAAGCATCGCCGAGTCAATATGATATCATTTTTCAAAAATGGGATTTATTTATGTCATATGTGTGTAATAGTATATGTAGAACATAGACTTACTGTAAAAGTCATGCTTAATAAGACTCCATCAGCCGTTGCTTCTTGTTTTTTAAGAGTCTGAAGGTCTTTGTACAACTTGCTTTCTTTATCAAAACTGTAATGTCAAACAACATCAGTTAATTGAAACCACCATCGTAAATCATCATTGTAGTTTAAGCTGATGATACCTATTCACGATCGAGCCTTTCGACAAAGTATTTCTGTTCCTAAGGCTCGCATTTGACAACTCCACCTTTTCATAATTCAATAAAACTTTGATTCCATTTGATATTCAAATTATTCCACAATAAATGTATAAATTTCAATCAAAAGCCTCTTTTGGAATGTAATACTCGAATCGAGTTTGATTGCACAGAACAACAGAAAAAGTTAACGCCATTACAACTATAATATTTTGCTAAACTTTGTTTATTGGCAAAAAGTGTGCACCTCACAACATTAAAACGTAAACACTGGAAAATGAAAGCTAAATTTTTACAGATTATCAAAGTATTGCTGATTTTGAAATCTGATTTTTCATGTATTTTAAAAAAAATTTCGGAATCATTTTCATCTGTTAGTCAGTTTTATTTTGTAATTTTGAAAACCAGTTGAGAAACAAAATAAAAATTTTCTAAGAACAACTTTAATTCGCTTGGTTTGAAACGCTTAAAGATTTCAAAACTTAAGAGACAAAGAAACATGAATCTAAGTTCGGCTACATCAGTATTCAGAAAATTACAAAGCTATTATACGAAGACTGTGAGGAAAGCTCAGTGGCAAGATTAGCGGACTACAGATCCAATTGTCCATGGTTCGAGTTCCTGAGAGTTGCCAGCTCTCTATAATTACAGGCGTTGGAATCACGAGGTGTGGTCACATCGAGAGGAAGAGCCAGGACACTGTGTGATAAGCGCAGCTTCTCAGTGTCCTAAAAACACCTTCAGATGCTAGGTTGCAACAGATAAAGACAAAGTGAAAAGATCTACCTTTTTAATTTGATTCTCCAATCATATAAACTATCTTCGTTGAGTTCAACAGTATACGAACCTATAAACACAATGATAACGTAAGCAACGCTGAATAAGAGGCTGTGAAAAAAGGGAGTCTTGCAAAAGATAAGATGATATATGAAACACTAGAAGAGGCACTTTAAAAATGCCTCAAGGTTTCTTGCCTCCATTTGTAAATAGTTCGACCATTCATTTATGGTGTCTCCTGTTCGGGTGAAAATAAATTCTAAATAGAAAGTGTATCTTCTTTTCCTTGCCATTCTAGAAAGTATTTGTTTAGAGTTCATGAAAAAAACACACGAACACGAGGGAACGATTGTTTCGACGTTTATAAGAACTCGCAATTAGGCAAAATTAGCGGAGCGTTTACGTGATATAGCAACGCAGATGTCGGAGCAAAAGTATGACGTGATTGCCTCGGCCGGCCAGTGGTGCAATCAAGCTGGAAATTTGACCTTGAAGAAAGGAAAGCTGGAAAATCCAACCAACTGCATAATCTTTTAATTCACTAACATAGAAAATGAGCCTATCAGTTTGTTTCTAGATTTGACATGGTGTTCAAGTCTAAGCTGATCAACTAATTGGCTGTTTAAAACTTTACAGAACAATCGCTAAGTGAGAATACATAAAGAATAATGACCCTGAAAGAAGAGATGAGATTTCTCTGTTTCGGCGTAACACCAAAAATAGTAGTAATTTAGAGACTGGAGCTTACTCAAGTGTTGGTAAAACGGCGTTAAAATTATTATACGTGTGTCATACACAGACATAAAGATGTATACCGTAAACCTTTTTCTAAGCCCCCTCTTAATTTAGCCTCTTCTTCATTAAGCCTTGTCTTCATGAATCTTTTTCCCATTAAGCATTTTTATTATAAAGCCTTCTCTCCTTCTTTTTAACGTAAGAATTGAAATAATCATCTATCTACATTATGCACATGTCATGCAAAGGTCGGTTGATACGACTGCACGGTCAACCTGATTTAGAAAAAGCCACAAGAAGTCAGCCTGGATGATACTGAATACCCAAAGACAGGAACATCGAAGCGGGAACAGGAACTAGGCCGTATCTAAGGTTTTTTACTGACATGAATAGGAAGATTAAACAGAAAAATAAAGAGTTCACAACACATGAAACTTTGTTACAATTAACAAAGAGATTAGTTCTTTCAAATGCTTCCTCTTTGTAACCTCTCCTCGATAGTAACCCCCCTCTTTACAATTCATCCCTTAAAGCCCAAAAGATCAGCTGCAATATTCCCACGGCTTCGCAATGCTTTATAGAGTTTTACGATACTTACACTCCTGGTTTAGAGAAAACTATTTGCTAATTGCAGTCAAAAATCTGGAAGGTATGAAGTTGCAGCTTTGTGATTCCTACGAGCGCAATAATGGGGCAACTGGTGCGATTTCAAACCTTCTTTTTCAAGACATTCAGTTACAATCTTGGAGATATAGTGTTGAAGAATCTATTTAGTTTCGAGAAAAAGCGTTGCCAAAAGTTGCATGACATATTCTTGGCATTAATGGAGAAAAGCCATTTTCTAGGCAAAATAAATATTGGCTTAGAAATATAACGGGTTTTAAAGAAACAGATACGCTGTCAAAGAAGTAATTAAGTTTTTTGGATTGGATCTCAGGAATTTTGTTCAACTTCACGAAATCAGCTTCACCGTGTTGTAAAACTTGTTATTTCTTGATCCTTTTCTAATCTTGTCAAGATTTTTCAATGCAACTAAAGCCTTCAGAAGGTGCAGAGGTCAGTTAGAATCTGTGAAAACTAATATCTCATTGAACATTAACCATCCACCCACTCAATGATCTCTTCATAATCAACTGGGTCGTGTCCTTGTGCAATGATGTCACGTCATATTACTTGCAATCAATATCGCATATAAAGACATGCCTGCTAAAAAGGCTAGTTATATAGGTAGTTATATGGTTCCATGTCTTTATAGATGGGCCTAAAGTAATGTAAAGGATAACACCATGGGTGTAAAACCGGGGGCAGGGCCTTTTTTAGCATACTAACTGGGGGGCAATCACCTCTCCAGCCCAAGTGATCGTCAATTGTTTTAACCCATTGGCTATCGTCCTCCTCTTTATATTAACAAGGCTTCCTTTCTCCCCACCTCCCCATCTCCCCCCCCCCCCCCACCGAAACTAATTTCCATTCGAAAAGGCTATAATTTTTAACAATCGTACAGATCGTGTTCAGCCTCGTTAGGTTGTTCCGGCCTCTTTTGGCACAATCACCATATGAAAGTATCAAAAATGCAGGAAGTAACAGAAACGTCACAGGACTGATCTTGTTGAACTCTAAATTTGACAAATACGTAAGACAAACTTGTATTTATTCATGTTCTTGGCCATGTGTCCTGAACCAACGCAGAAACGATGCAAGATTGCTACATTTCAAATCAAACTAAAAAGCTGGTGCAAATCACTGTTTTTTCAATAAGACTTTTTGAAAAACTGAAAGAGAATGTGCAGGAGTTGAAACATCGAATGAGCTTGAGACTCACCTATTCTGAAACTCTCTGATTTGTAAACATTTCGTAGCTCTTTCATCAATCTATCCGTTGCTTGAACAGAGCCACTGAATGTTCCCTGATTAATTGAAATAAAAATAACAATAATATGAAATATAAAAAAATCTGATACTTTAAAAGTGGGTGCCAAAATGAAAAAAGTATGGAATCCCGAACAGTACCAACATTCTTTCACCTAATTAGAGGAGTTGAAAAGAAGAAATTCCATCTGTGGGGCAATTCACTCTTTTCCACAGGGGATTCTCACAAAAACAAAAGGATTTCCAACAAAGGTGTACGAGATTGTCATGGAGTGATTTCCCCTTGGTAACATCACTAAAAATTAATAAAAGAAGGGGGCCTAATAACAAAGTTGGAAAATTGTAAATGCCATTATTTAGGGTTTAATAAGCAAATGAATGACATCTATAGTAAGAAAAATTTACCCAAAGGCTTAAATTACAAATTTTCTGAGGGCAATTTGTCAATCATTCATTACTTTAAACAAGTTCAAATTTATAAAAATCTATCACTACAAAGTTGCATTATCATATCTGTTGCTGAATATAACATTCACTCTTTCATCTAAAATGAATAAAGTTTGATTGCAAGAATTTTTTCTGACAGGTTTGTTTCTTCAGCTATGTAGATTGTGATAACAGACCTACCTTTAAATGTTCTTCCCTGTGATTCAATCTTATTTTTTCAAGAACAGCAAAATTTTCAGCACCAATTTCATCTTTTTCTTTGGATTCTTGTCTAAAAATAAGTTAAAAACGTGCTAGTCCTACCACTATTCAGAAATGATAGCATATGTTGACCCAAATGGAGCAACATGATCCAAATTTAGGTAATAAAGTTGTTTTTCAAAGCTTTTTAGCTAGTGCAGAAATTGGCTTGGTCTCAACAAACATTTTAAGAGTTTTAAAACAACAAACCTTGATAAAACTTGACCTAACAAACAGTCATACATGTTAATTAAGTTAAGAAGTGTGAAAATAAAATCTCCTTCGCAAACTAGTATTTCAAAATAAGTTAAAATATGAAGTAATTGACTATTGAATAATTTGTTCTTTGTGCTTCAAAGTCTCAATAGCATAAAAAAGCAGCTAACATTTTTTCATGCATAGGGTTTTTTTTTGCTCAGGGCAAATTTAAGGTATTTACAACCAGCAAATGTAAATGCCAAAAAACGAAAGAGACATTATGACACGATTGACAGAGTAAGGTCGCTTTTTGATAATATCCATTTTAAAATCATGAAAGTAAATAAGTCAAGATTTGTGTAGAAAATTTTTTGTTTTGTTACTAGTTGACTTTCAATCTCACATCAATAAATATTCCCATTATCTTTCTGGTCTTTACCCAGTCACGCATACTCTGAGAAATGTGGGCCAAAGAATACAAAGTGTGTTTTGAGAATGCAGCAAAATTGGGATGATGCGTGTGGGCCATGCTGCAAAGACACTTTTGTATTTGTATTTCTGCATTTTGCTACCTGGCATCTAGAGGTAGTCTTTACAACACTGAGAAGCTGTGCTCATCAAGCAGTGTCTTTGCCATTTCTCTTGAGGTAACCACACCTTATAATTACTACCCTGGGATTACAGAGAGCTGGCCACTCTCCTTACTCTCGGTGCAAGTTTTGTCATGCTAGGGGCATGAACCACGGACCCTTGGATCTGCAGTCAGCATCTCTAGCCATAGAGCTATCCTCAAACACTAATATGTGGCAAGCCATCCAAGGATTGCATAAAGAATAAATAGCACTACAGATTCCTGATCTTTTTAGCCATGGGATAGGATAAAGAATGTTAAAGAGCTAAAAATGGCATGGCCAAAAAACTTACGAAGCAGCATCTTCTTCAAACTCTAGTTCTTCATCTAGTTCAAAATCATCTTGATCCTAAGGAGTAAAAAAACTTAATGTTACTTTTGGTTGGATGAGATGGAAAAAATTGATTCAATTAGATGTCAATTAGATGATTAGTTAATATCAAGTTGCTGTAGAAAAAAATTAAAGTCAACTCAATGAAAATAAAGAATGGTCACTTCAACTTCAAACAATAACACATCAGATTATTGTGAACTTGATTAATGTTAAATTCATATTTGGTGGAGAATCTTTGCTATAAAAGATACAAGATATCCAAAGCACTGATATATGTGAAATAATTGACGAAATTCAGAAACAGGATAATTATAAAATTTTGACAAAGACTTTTTGCCTCTGCTATCCACCTTGCAATGATTAAAGAAAAAGAAATCATGAAATGGAAACACCAATATTTCCTTTGCTCTTTACCTGCTAAGTAAAACTGATGTTTAAGAATAAATTTACTTTTCTAATTATGCAGTTGCAAATTTCAGTTCCTCTACAAATTTTTCACTGCTTCAGTTTAGCATCATTAAAGAAAAGACAGGCACAAGGAAAAATGGCATATTTTGATTATGCATGCCAATTCAATTAAGATGACCTGACAACATGTGGGGTATCTTGAAAACCAAGCATAAGGGTAAAAAATACCTCAATGCCTTCATCTTCATTTAAGTCTGCATCATTTTCAGCTATGTTTTCAGTGGTGGAATTCTCCAGTTCACCCTAACAAAATATGATACACGATACAAACCATGATAAAAAAACAAACTACAACTATTTTAAAAAATCCACATTGACAGAATCATAATGAGATATTATTCTGACAAAATTTAAATCTTTTGCATATTCAGATGAATGAAATCTTTACCAATTTTATGCTATCTGCATATGTTGATATTCTACTTTCTGCAAAAATATATCTTAAACTGATGATGCAAAAACAGATTATAAATATAATTGATGATGCAAAAACAGAAAAAGCAGATGATGCAAAAACAGAACTTATTCTGAATGTTGTCCTTCTGTGGCTAGATATTGTTTTGATGCTCAAATTTAATACAAAATCTTATTAGCAAGTGTTTAAGGAATTTTATAAATTAACTTCTTCTTGGCCCAGAGCATTCACATTTCAACAGAAAATTTATATTCAAGGGCAAATGGGTCTGAGCAATGAGAAGAGTTAGAGATCTGTTGATACTCATTTTATAAGATTATCGGCAGGAGGTGCTCAAACCTAATATGGGGCTTAGGGAAATTTCTACCCAAAACTCTGAACCATATCCTACTCTTCAGGGAAGTGAAATTATTAATGAGCATCTCATTTGAGTTTACTATACAAGTTGTTGAATCCTAAAACCGTTACAATCAAATGTAGTTGCCACTCACTAAAAAATTTGGTACAACTTATGCAAAATTTTGCATAAACACATGGGTACAGCAAGGGGCAGATTTTAGAAGCAAAGATTGTATGGGGCTAGATAATGAGTGGACTTTGGTGCCACATCCTGCCTAGAAAATGATCAAAATTACCTTTTTTGCAATTCAATTTTAACTATAAGATTCAAATCCTTGAAACTTTAAGAGTTGAAGAAAAGAAGAAAAATAAAACATAATCTTACACTTAATTACTTATTACTACCAAAAACATCTATATCAAATCAAAGCAAATGTGACCTAATATCAAAAAAATATTGGGGGCTGTTGCATTACCCAAGCCCCACAAGAAAAGTCTGTCCCTGAATCTAGCTTTATAACTTGCCAAATGATTAAGGTGTATATTGTTTATTATTCATTATTAAAAAAGATTTTCTCTTACCATTACAGACTCATCATCTAAATTTTCCAAATATGACGGTACTGGGGTATTTATCGTTCTCAGCAGCTCCTTTACAAGGTACCTTGTCATAGCAAGAAGAAGTCTGTTTGACTGTGTGCTTAAATTGTTCACAGCCTCTATAATATCTGTAACCGCTGCATCCTCTGACTCTGAAAACCACATTGGAGGTGGCTGTGGATATATCCCCTAAAATTCATTCAGATATTTTCAGAAGTGGGGTTTACAGAGGTTTTAACTACTTGCATATAGACAAATTTGTTGCCTGTTTGTTGCAAAAACAGATAAATGTTGAAAACTGGAAATACACACATAACATAGAGGAAACAAAAACAGGCTATGCTGTCATTGTCATTCACACATAATGAAATTAGCTATATATTAATATTATGCCTTATAAGAGGATGTCCATGAACTATTTGAATTTGTCATCAGCTGGCTATATATATTCAACACTGTTGACATAATTGCTAAACCTATTCCACAGTATAATTTCATATCATCACAAGGAAATGACAGGTTAGTCTATTCCAGATGGCAGTGTCAAATTAGGAAGAGAATTTTGAGGAATTAGTGAATACTTTTAATCTCTTTTTGAAAACAGAAAAAATGGCATGGAGATTTCCATAAATTCTAAGAAAAAAGAGAGTATTCTTTTTTACCAGAAACTGAATATCAAAGGTCCTTGCTTATGAAACACTGAAAATCAACTTAAAGAAGCAAAATATATTTAAGTGGCGAGATTCAGACTTAAACGTACAGTGATGTTGCAGGATACGACATGCTTCATCCCATTCTTTCCAATAAAATGAAATGTCAGGTCGTCAAGGGTTGCAGAAACAGTTCTGAAAAACTCATGTGTCCTTGGAAAAGTATTTTGGATATGCTTCACTTCAAACTTCAATCCTTGTAGGTTCTGCGACATATTTTTACGCCTTTTGGTCTTCACCAGGTTCGTGGCGTCGAGTATAGATCAGAGAATGGCTGCCAGGACTTGACACGTTATAAAATGGCTATCACTTACTTAAACCAACAACTAAACCACACAATTCGATCATCTCAACAGCTTGAGCAGTGCTTTTTCATCAAAAAGTTTATTTTCTTGATAACCATGCAATGCCGAGTCATAAAAGTATGCAAAATCGTGGCCCTCTTTCAGCAAAGCTCGCGCTGAATTCAACAACGCAACATCAACAGTAAGAACTCGATTGTTGGTTTCCTCATTCCGATATCCGTTGGTCTTCCTACTTCGATTTAAAAAAAATAATTATATTTTGAAAAATATACTGCAAATATTTTGAATCAAGAAAGAATCACTTCTTCCTGGAAAAGACTTGATAAATCACAGATGAATTTCCACCAAGCGAAGGCCACCAAAATGGCCTAAGTTACGTTGCTGTATAAAAGAGCAACAACAGCAACTGTAGGTTGTGTGAGTTAGTGGTCACCAAGGTTATCGAATTGCCTTCTTAAATACAGTTTTAGTTTACACTCCAAAGATAGTTTACACTCCTAATGTATACGCCCCGTTAATACCAGTTTATCAGCTGCAGGTCAACCTTCTTTAGTGAAATGAAACCTAATTAATGATAGCATGTGGTTCCAAACAGTAAAAACCATATATGATATGCTCTTTTGGTACACTTTGCAAACGCTGGATAATTAATTCATGTCCCTAGTTTGCCACTTTTCTTTCAGATATAAACTACACTACCAGGGGAAAATATTCCAACACCTGCGAAGGCAAATAATAGGGTTTGCGGAAATAATTTTTTGCTACTTGATTAGACTATTGTTTAATCAGCCAACAACACCCAAGTAAGAAAAGAAATCAGTCTAATGGATGCTTCAACTTTCTCTTTTCGAGTTAAAAGAGGAGATTCCCAAGCGTTACCTGTTTGCCAAAATAAGATGTGATAATTATCTATCAAAGTGCTTGGACAAATGTTTATGCAAGAGTCTCTTTCATCAATTATCGCCACAGATCCTGCAGTCATGCCTAAATTGCAGTGCAAGATTTCCTTTGTGATGGGGTGCAGAAAATGAACCACTCTTCTGTTTTCTAAGTTCATTAACTTTACTTTACTGACTAGTACCCTAAAATTACTTCACCATTTATCCAGACAAGCAAGCTTAAACAAACTTTCGACGAATATCTGGTAAATTGTTTGGATGTGTTACTGCCATTGCTGAAACACTCAATTCTAATACTTGAATACTTTAAGAAAACTTATATTTTCTAAAAGCAAAAGACGGGGGAAACATCCTTAAATAGGGAGCAGATGTAGGCGAAACAGGCCCACGTTCACTAGCTGAAATAGATATTTTTCCTCTGTGTCTGACAGGTGGGTAGGGGACATCAATGTGCCCCTTTTACCCTCGTGCTCCCTGATTCCTATGTCTATCACTATAAGAACACATTTTTGCAGCAAATCTAACTTTCATGATTCCTTTCTCAATTACATCAGAGATGATCACAGTAAAACGCTTTAGGTGGGCGTGAGGAGTGTGAAACCTAACCCGAAAAAGCGCTGCAAAAACTAAGAGTTTTTTGCTAAATAGAGGCGCTTAGTCGGCAAATCAAACTTGTCGGCAAGTTAAGGATGGCTCATTCACTTCGTCGCGAAATAGGACCTGGATACCCTCTTGAGTACTATTGCTAGCAACGGGCCTGACTGAGCAAAAGCTTGCTCTACTCAATGTCAACAGTTTTTCATCCAACATCCTACGCTAATTTTTTCCCAGGTCAGGTTTTGGCTTATCGTTGTTTATACATTTCTATAATTGCCTCTTAACTATTCCTTTATCATATAAGAATTCGCGGCAAATCTTCTCTCAGTGCAAAGTTGAGGCCTATTTTTTTGCCATTTTCGTCCATCAAAAAATATAAACAAACTTGGAGAGCTTTCCTCATTCTTAGAGGAAATGTTGTTGTTACGTTTGCTAGCAGCCCTTTGGGGCCTTTTCCTCTCCAAGGGGAAATCGGCCATTCCAATAAGAAAAGTCTATTTTCCAGCTTAAGAAGCTCCTAAACCATGACAACGATATGCGAAAACAGCTTTTCTCCTATAGCAAATGTCTTTTCTTTGTCAGAAAATCTTATGCATGTAAACATCCTCGATTTTCTACAAGCAGTTATTTCTTTGATATTGAAAAATAGACGCTTGCGCCTTTGAGCTAAATTTTGCGAAAAATAATCTTTAGTCACGCAAACAGTGCAAGTCCAAAGCAACTATAGGAAGTGCATACTTTTAGGTAATTCAATGCAAGCTGTGTCTCTTGCAGTAACAAAGTATCTACACACCTACCTCTTGCAACGGTCACCTCTCGACAACGAACATGGTTTGTCCTAATTGGTCAAAACACTCTAGGAACCTCTATACAACGGACAATTTCTCTGGTTTCAAACGGTGTCCGTTATACGGAGGCTCAACTGTACTCTAAAAAACTGTATAGAACTGTATCAGAATAACTGAATTTTCTTTTTATTCATACTTTGTTGCAGTTTATGTCTGAATTTTAATTCAAGTCTAAATGTTGGTTGGGTTTTACCTTGTTGTGTGACTAGAAATTAAACTGCTCTCATCACTAATTTTAAGCAAGACCCATGTCTATAAACCTTAATGAGGTGACTGGAATACCTGTATTGTGAATATGTGGTTTTAGGGATATCTCCATTGTGGTTATTACACTGTTTCCAGCAAAGTCAGATATACCATCGAGCTCATCATGTGCCCCTCTTTACTTCACTTCTAACCTAATTTACTCTTCTTCAGGTTTTCCTTTTAAAAAATATACTGAAACCTTACGATTACTGTTTTGATTACAAAATCAGTGCAAAACGAGGAAGGTGCGAGGAAGAGAGCACTCTTAATCGCTCTTTCTTATTAACTTACCTAAATACTGAATTCTTAAAGCAAAATTCGCATACCTCACTAAATGCCAAGAGAGACCATCAATTTACTCAATCAAGAAATATTCTACTCGATATCCATTTAATGTGTTAAACGTAGCACAATGTATTAATTTTTTTACGTAAATCAACCAAGGTCGTTAGTTATTGTGAAATGCGTTTATTGCAGAACAGTGACAAGATTTCCACGCTTGAATAATTTTTTTAATTGGTAATGGAATAACATTTGCACAATTCCTTGAAGTTCCGAACAAAAGAGACCTTGATCTGTGTTCAAATAAATTGTTAGCACAGCTCTCCTCTGAGGTCTGGTCGCGCTATTGTTGTTTTGATAGTATGCAAGCAATCACACTGCATAGTGAACACATAAAAGTTGATGCCTCCGACGTTGCTAGTTAAATAGAGAAGAAGCGTGGCCAAGCAAACGCAGATTCAAGCTTAAGCAGGTCGACCTCATCTGGAAACAAAGAAAATCGCCGAAATCTACTTGTGTAATTGCGTTAAACCGCCAATGTTGCAAACACGAGTTCCATTTGTCATGAGGGCTAATTCCGAATAAATGCTGGATTTTTTAATGCTCTGCGATATTTCTTCACGTCAGATAGGCAGCTCGGGCAAGTGGAAAATCGAATGTTGTCAGTAAACAAAGTCGCATAAATTTTTACACCAATCGAGGAGGAATCGAAGATTTTCGGCAAGTTTCCCCTTTTCGTGCGGTAATCATTACTGCTGTGAGTGCAATTCATGCTCAATCGAAGATTACACATCAGGACTTTAGTGGTTATGTTCTGAAGTAATAGGGGATCGTTGATTAGATAAAAACTGATTTTTGTGGTACCGAAAACATCTTGTATCTAAAAAGCGGAATAAAAAAAGAATGGCCGGAGTCGAATCATTATGCGTGCTTGGACAGTCAAAGCCAATCGTGGAAAACAAGACCAAATCAGTGATATCGTCAACCAAATTAAAGAACATGAAAAACAGGCCAATTGAGAAAGTGTTCACGGCATCAGGGCAAGCCCCAAGCCCAAGCAAAGATTTTTTTGAACTGATTATTGCTAAGGATCGTGTGATATGGCGAGCATGGCGCATTAAATACAAAAACCATAGAATGATTATGCCTTCTGAAGAGTGTATCAGCTATGATGAATTTCAGGATGATAATAGGATCCAAACTGAAATTTTCAGGAACCTCGGCGACGACGTCTTGCAGGTATCCCTTGGTTATGTCTCTAGGGAATGGATTGCTCGACTGCCTTCTTCCGTATTGAGAAATATTGCTGCATATCTTAGTATCAAAGACATCACCGTTTTATCACAGGTAAGGTGGACTTTGAGTTGGGAAAAATGAAGGGGTATGGTTTTCTATAAGCCCCAATGCATTTAGCAAGGGGTCTTGAGCCAGGGGAATCAGCGGGGGGGGGGCTGAAAACCCCATTGATGCCGGAACGTAAACATTTACTGCCACTTGCTATTGTTATTCGAGAGTTTTTGTAATTGTCCCCACTGAGCTATACCCCTAATGAAAGTGTATAGTGAATGTTATCTTTTCTTCCAGAAAAGTTTTTCTATAATGCATGCATGGTTTCAAACTATTTTTTTCGAAGGTCAGGGAAGTTCTATATATTACAGAAAGCAGATAATTTTCAGTACAGTTGTGTGCAAATATATGAATTCTTGTTCACTTGAGTAACCTTTGTTTTATGAACTCATGATAAGTCGCTAATACCTGCCCTACAATCTATGAATAGTTCCTATCTATTGTATGGTGATGTCCCTGGTGATGTCCTGGCTATCACAGGTAAACGAAAATATCTCTTTTCAAGTCAGTGGCACCACTTCGATGTTTTATATCAATACAACTCACTCTAGATAAATGAGACCCTGTACAAGTGGGGACTTTTAATATGTGGAACCTATTTTTCACTACCCTTGAGCTAACCAGTAAAAAAACTATTAGCCTGCGCGAAATTAAATTTCACGAAATATATTACTTTGGCTCACTAATGAAGATAAATTCCCTCGATAACTGCATGGAATATCTTCTAAAATAAACCCACTAGGGTTTTTAACAAATTCACGTTGTGTCACCCCTCCCATCCTAGCCTAATAACCAGATCCACTATTTGCTTTGGAACCGGGGTCTAGTTATCAGGCTTCTTCCATCCTAGCTTCGTACAATCTCTCGCTGAATGTTCATTTTTCTACTTTTGTCCCACTCACCAGAAGATTCGCTTAACTGGGACATTTGCAAAGTGGAGCAGATAATCAATGTCATCGGAAGGTCCAAGCTAATGGGGCACATAATAGGGAAATTATTCAGGAAATCAAAGTAACCACGTCTAAAGACATTAGGAATAACGCGTGCCCTGACAAATCAAGTTCTTGTCGCTGAGACGAATCTGAGGGCGTTATCTGAATGCTAATCTTTCTGTCAGCAGAAAACATGATCCTTCGCAAGCACAACTGAAATCGATCCAGATATATATTGATCCCGACTTCCTGATACAAATAACAAAGAAAGCTTTCTTTGTGCGGATGCTAAACCTTCAGGGGGTGGGGTGGGGGGCTTAATATTGGACTTGCCAGAATGGAGCCTGAAATACATTTGCTTGATTAGGGGGTTTGTAGCCCCTAGCTTTTATCTCTTTAACGCCTATGTTTGTACCCTTGAAGGTACTCTGGAAGCAAACTTTATAATTGTTATGGAGCAACGAAGAATTACTTATAAAAGTAGCAACAAAAGGTTTGGAAATGAGGGCACCCATGGATACCAAGTCCAACCAAGATAAATAAGGCTTGGAGTACCTTCCAGGGAACGTTGGGTTATGCAGATGGTCAGAACAGAATAAATTAACCCAGCTTTGTACTGTCTTGCCCTGCCATTAAGACTATTGTATTGTATTGTATTGTAGACGTTAGTCTTTACAATAATGAATATACACTAATTAAGACTAACATGAAGCAATTTCAAGGATTGCATAAGACAGTTCATTTACTGTAAAACGAGCATGCGCACTTGTCTTCAAGGAACCAAGTTTTGATCAGGTTCTCAAATTGTCTAGTATTTTGTGCTGTCTTTATTGATTCCGGGAGTGAATTCTAGATTTTAGGCCCTTGAAAATGATCTGATACCATTATTGGTAGTTCTGGCTTTTGGAATGTCAAGAGGGTTTTTAAGTCGAAGACTATGGGGTGTTATTATATCAAAGTAACTCGAAAACGTTTGCGCTTTTAAGCTTACTTTCTTCTAAAAATTTTTCTTGCAAACATAACGACTGAAATCAGCTTTTCAAAAACAATTTTAGAGTCTGTTTCTATTAAAAAATCTATCATTGTTCTTTTTAAATACTCATTGACAATAAATAGTTCTCTGCCAGGATACCGGGACAAAAGGCTGTTTTTGCAGTTGTAAGGAATTCTGTTTTTCGTTGTAGGCCTGCAGCACCCTGAGGCACGTTGCCGAGACAGCCAGTTATGGCAGGAGTGCTATTGTCGTACGTTTGGTGCGTGGGACGATCTCCGAGAGCGACGAGCGAAGAAAATCGGCTGGAGGAAAGTGTTTATAGAGGAATGGGAACGACTTAAAGATATCGACTGGGACGACCTTTGAAAGGTCTCTGTTTGGCTTCCAAAAACTATAAAGAATTCTTCGATACTGCCAAGCTTCGAGTGTTTTGAAACATACATGATTTAATTAGGGTGTCTGAGATTCACAGTATTGTTTGCTAAAGATTCTAATTTATATTTGCATTTCGAGTAGATTTTTGTCGATAGGTTTATGATGCAGAAAAGGTAACGTTAGTGCTTAGCATTTGTAAAGTATCTTTGTGAGCAGCTGTTGCGTTTAGTCATAAAAGAAATGCTTTTACTAAAAGAGTCATAGATTTTACTGCCAGGAAGTAGCCAGTTGAGGCTCCCAGGGTTGTAACTGTTTGGCTAAAAAGAAGCCGAAAGTATCATTGCAGTATCCAATGCTAAATAAGGAAATGTTATCCAAATGCTATCCGAAAAGTCAAAATGCATTGTTAATATACAAAAGTTTATTGGTTGAATAATCGACACAATTAATTTTAGAGGAATTTCATCAACTGATGCTTCGCAAAAAGCAGAAAAAGTTGCATAATAATTAAAGCAACTGAACTGGGCTTATAAGGTCTTTTGGTGAATTCGTTATTCCGGTATTCCGGTATTCCGATGATTCAGGATGTCGCTGGCGACAAAAGGCGAAGTATCTGCAACTGACACTTGATATTTTGAGCATTTGTTTGAGGAATTAGAGACACCACATTCCATGGAGTGAGTTAGTAATGGGCGTAGCCCTTGAAAACGATTACAACCACGCCCTTTAACATTACTTTATCACCCTTCTTGTTCATTTTTCAGTGCTACTTCTTTCAATAGGTTTAATTTTAGAAATATGAATTACCTGATGCGCAACGGATTCACTCATATTTAGAGTAATTCAGTAAACCATGATGTGATTGATGTTTTGAGGGGCAAATCAATTCTTCAAAGCCCCCTTTTTGGCGCCATAACGGATTTGTCTTTCTTTTAACTTTTTGATCCCACATTTATCTGTTTTAGCCAATTGATTTACTGTCTCGGAACGTCCCCCGTCTACCTACAGGCTCTCTGACTTTACAAAGTATATCACTTACCGCTATAATTCTTTGCGATCCATTATTCATTATGACCCAGCATCTTTAATTCCATTAAATCTAAAGGATATTTTCCCTTGGTTTTGAGGGCGTTCATGATCTTTAATCGCCGGGAAGATAGTGTTGTGAACTTGCTGTAAATAATTCGTAATGCATATACAGTATTCTCTCCAATTAGCGGACACCGTCGGGGCACGAGCAAGGTTTCCGCTAATTGGAAATGTCCACCTTTTGGAAAGTTTTGCAATGTAAGTCCCAAATTTGAAAATAGACCCGAGTTTTGTATTCAGTAATCAGTGTAATCAGTGGTGGCGCCAGGGGAGGGCTACAGCCCCTCCGTCGGAAGCATCTAGCCCCCCATCGGAGGAAGTTATTGGAAAGAGGTTGAATCGTGGAGGTGGCTATATCTGGAGATTCCAGTAATTTACCACTTTCATGGATTCATGGACAAGAAAACTTAGTAAACTGGGCTGTAAAGAAGCTCGAAGCTGTAAAAAAACAACTAGATTGTCAGAAGTCAAAGTGTTTGAAATAGATATTTGAACAAATATTCATTCGTCTAAGTTTTTTGTTTGCTAGCTCCTAACTTTTTTGTAATGTCCGCTAATTGGAATAAAAAAAACCAAATTGTCTATTTTATGCAAAAAAAATTGTCCTCTTTTAGAATGTCCGCTAATTAAGTGTCCGCTTTTTAGAAAGTTTTTTATGAGACTTTGACCAGAAAACAATCGGGGGAAAAAATTTGTTCGCTAATCAGAGGTGTCCGCTTTTTAGAGTGTCCGTTAATTGGAGAGAATACTGTATCACTCACAATTCTGATATTTAGAGCGTGATTAGGAATGTTAATAAAACTGACCACACTGCATGAATTTCTCTGCGTTTTCATGCTAGATACCTTTCAGCGTCGTTTCATGATTATGAGAGTCAAATTTTCTACTACTCATTGAAGTAGAGAAACTCCCTTGTTGCTGATATGATGTCCCCATAAATTATAGGCCTTACTTTGCTGAATGTTGGGGTTTTCTTGGGCACGTATAGAAAGAGGAGGGATCAAACGAATTGGAATTAACCTACAACCATACTTCCCCTCATAATGATGAAGCAGCAAAGATACAGATGTAGTGCTTGAACTGCCAGGGCAATGAAGGGAGGTGGTCGTAGAGAGAATGAAAACCCCTTTTGAAAATCTTCCATTGCAAAACGAAGAGCTTTTGCCATCTAGGGTGTACTTAATCGGATAATAAAGGATGTGTGAGAAGGAAGAACCGCAGAATGAGCTGTCCGCCGGATTCGGTGAATCTTGCAATGAGATTTTAAAATGGAAGATATACAGGAATGACACTTTGTCGCTCATTTTGTCAGCAAACAGGATCTTGAGCCCCCCTTGAAAACAGTAGTTAGCGACGGTCCTGTTAAAACTCTTCAAATGATACTCTTTATGCCTTAAATGATCCTGTTATCAAACTGTTTTTGGGGGAAACACAGGCAAAGATGCCTCTGCCAGTAACCCCTTGACCATCCATCCTCCTTGGGAAGGTAAAATATGACGACGCTGCCAGATAAAACTCTAAAAGCAAATTACTCAATTGGAATCTAGTGCTCTTTTTTAAAAAGTCCTGTTCTTCTAAAAATTCATAGAAATCCTCTTGCTTTGGTGCAAATCTTGTCGTATTTTTGCCTGAGTAAATTGCCCCTCGATCAAAACCGATAGAGCCAATCCGATGGAAAGCGCCCTAGTGACATAGGAGAGCATTGAAACACACCATATGCACACAATGGCCTTTGATCGTTACAGTAAACATATCTGATATGATCAGACGAGATCATTCGATTGTTTTTCTTGCAACCAGCAACCGTAAATAGTGTTGCATGGCCTGTCGCTCCGTGCAAACATGGCGGATTCGAGAAATGCAGAAATCAGTAATTCTCATCAACATCTAACGCTTACTGTTCATCCTATGAACGATTTAATTTAACCAAATTTAATATGAATTTATAAACACTTTATACAATATAAAGTCATAAATTATAAATATGAACAATTCTCCACCGAATGGGTCTATACAAAGTAATTTATTTATAGAGCAGAGTTTACTTTCAAGGCAATAAAAAACAGAAGAAAATTATCTAAATTGTCAAATAATATCAAGGATAGGTATTTTTCAAGAACATCAAGGATAGGTATTTCTCCCCTTTTAACGCATAGGCTTCACTTTCAGGGTGTCTATTTGCACAGGAGGTGAACTTGCTACAAGTTTTTCTCTCTATTTAGTCGGAATATTCCTGTTTACATTTTTCATTTATGAAATTTCACATTTCCCAGTCTATTGTAACTGAAAGGGAGGGAGAGACTTGTAGCAAGTACAGCAGGGGACGGCTACTTCTCTCTTTTGGCAAGCTTGTGGCGCTGCCTTTCAGTGTATCTAAAGGGGTTCCCAGCCTGTACCCCCTCAAGAAGATTTCTGCTGCTCCATACAGGTGGGGGGGGGGGGTGGTAGATGTTGGGCTATGCAGGGTATTACTTGAATTTGTTTGGGCGTTTGTCTCAACGACTGCATCAACAGTTTTTAGAACTAACAAGCGGTTGTTCAATAAATCATGGCTTAGGCCTAGGGGAGGAAAAAGTATGGGTCCGAAGATTACAATATTGCAAAGGGTTGTGAAGAAACTAATGGCTAATTTTTTGAACGTATCAGCCAACCTTTCTAGAAACTTCTTTCATTAAATTTTAAGCTTGGGTGTGATACGCATTTGGTCAGTTGTGGCAGCAAGATTAAATCACAGTCTGAATTTAGAGATTCTTTGATCAAATTCAATACCAATTTTTCGTTCCAGAAACATTAATTTCGGATACCGCAATAACCAAGAGAGGTATCAGAACGGCGAAACATCTGCACGAAAATCATTCGAGGTCAAACGAGGTTAAATAAGGTCAATCAACGTCAAAATGGCGGCACTGGGAATTTGGGAGAGGTGTGCATAGGACATGCACTCGTCTTGTTTTTTGTTAGGAGGGGCAAGGGGACATATTCATAAAAGTACCTTTAACGTATTTATCAAGGATGGCTATTCGAGCTCTATTTTCGACCGCAGTATCTGTTTGAATCAATTTGCTTTTGCTATAAAATATAAAATTGATAATTCTGGCAAAAGGACCGTCTAAGGAAATGATGAAAAGACTGATTGCTTGACATTCTAGAGGCATCAGGGACTTACGGGGGACCGAAATAATATAGAAAAGTTCTAAGACAGTTCAACTCCGTCTTAAAATTCATCATTCAAACAAAGAACCAGCTACAGCCAGTTGGTCATGAGGCCACTCACTAGAAATCAGTCACTGATGACATTTGAACGGAGCGTTCAAAAATACAACGATGGAGAGTTGAGGCATGAAAAGTAGGGTGGTTTCAAGAATTGAGATGAAAGGGGGGGGGGGCACTGCAGCGGAGATGTGTAATTAAAACAGACCTTTTCAGTCTGAATCCGCAGGAACCTATCACTTCGTAACTGACAGTAGGCATTTTTGGCATCTGAAACAGCTTTATTTATAAAAGTACTTGTTCAATGTTAAGGATACTGGGTGTGGGCTATTGCTCCCTTCCATTCCCCCGATCCTTTGAACGTCCGCCTGTTGTACCCACTTCCCTTAATACAAGTAAATAAAAGTTGCTCATAGTCATCATATGACTTTGCGGAATCGTTCTCTCATCCTTTCAAATATCTTCAAAGAATCAGCTGTACCAACCTTGCATTGATCATATTCTCAGCCCCTGAAACGAGGTTCCAACGATATCATTAAACTGCATTAATTGGCTGCAGCTCCTTCCTAGTGGCAGGCCTGTAAGTCAATCCGTACCTGTTCTGGTATTTTCTGACCTCTCTTCGACCAAGGAAATGCGTAATTCCCATGAAAACGAGTCCAACAAAAACTACAGCGATAATGATGTAACCACTAACCTAAAATGGAAATGAAAAAGATACATGTATATCAGCTAAAAACTTCTCCCGTTAGTCTATGCTGGCACCAAAGAGATAGGACAGCGACAACTTCGAACGGTTGGCACTCAACTGACAACTCGTGTCTCCCTTCAACGCCATGATACATAAAAAAGGAGGTCCGATTAACACTCTAAACATCTAAACTGCTTACTGTATTGAGAACAACATCATATAACAAAAATATACTTGGATTGCATGTAAAAAGCTATCCACATAAACATTAAAACAAAAAAATAGTGGCTTTCATGAGGACCTTTTGAATATTGTCCTTTGGCGAATGTAATATGAAACTGTATACGTATATTTACATAAGCAACTAAAATGAATGTTTACCGGTGTGTCATAAAGTGCTCGATGTCGTATAGGCAGAGCTGTACACGGTATTTGGTGTAGAGAGCAAGTTGTTTCTCAGAGTTTCACCTTTAATACACAAAATGGCGTATGAACATGGCATGTTGCTATGTTACTAAATTACTACAGTCGCTTTTAATGTACAATGTTGCATAAGAATCCTTGTCATAGACTGAATATTTACAGTAGGTATTTAACGGATTCGTGTTATTTAACTTGGAAAGCCTAAAAGCTAAAATCCCGCCATTGTTATTCATTTCAAATCGATTATACCCTACTCTTTTAAGTAAGAAGATCACACCGTTCCTGACGTGCAACATGCCCAAAAGCCACCAAGAAATTGCAGTGAGACGCAAATAAAGTTTATACAATGAACATTTTGTAAAAATTGTTCAGGTTTACAATTCACATGCTTATCTTATCACTGTTTTGTTATCTTTCATTTTCCCTTCCCGCCATTATGAATTCATAGGCAATGATAACAGGATAATTTCGTCTGAAAAGCAGTGAGAAAATTCTGAAGCCAGTGCCAATAAGACATAATTTGGCTTAAAACATATTAAAAGTTGGCAGAAGTGAAATTTTAATAAGTTGCAGATGGAGGATAGCACTTTTTAATATAATATTTGAGACTTTCGAGCAATATAATAAATATTGTAAATGTAATATGAAGAGAGATGGAAAAGAAAATATTGTATAAAGGTTAAAATATTCCATGGCTGGGTAGGGTTAAGATTCTAATCTAAAAACAGCTTGTCCTAAATGAAATGTGCAAACTACGATAATAATTAGTAACAATAAACTATTTATTTTTGACTAAAATAATGAGCCTTTGGTAAAAGGACGCATTAAACGACCCCTGAACATTCTTGGTCAGCGGTAACAAAAAATATGCACTGTCAGCTGCTAGGAGACACACTTCTTCGTAGCGCGCAATAAGCAGTTACAAAAAGGTCGTATTTTTACACAACTTAAGCCTCTGCGTAGGGTTTTACTCTTCTGATACCAGAAGAATTATTCACTTTTGTTAAGACGCAACTAAATAGAAACTGGAACACATTACAATGGCCAATTCTCTATAAAAAGCCAGTACATAGGCAACAAGATCAATATGTTAAATGTATTGAACTTATAATTTGTGACTGCTTCTCTGTAGGTTCTTTACTAAAATAAAGAACTGCTGGCAATTTTTGTGTAATTTTTACAAAGAATCAAAGCGAAGACACAAGCCGGTAAGGTCAACAAGCATATGGCTCGGTCAGGCAAACACAATTATTTGCGAGACCTCACAGCACATGGAAACGAAACGCCCACAATATTTTTTCAAAACAAAATGCCGAACGCAAAGAAAAATATATAATGTTGTGTCCGTAAGATTACAGAAAGTGATCCATAAATGATATCATATAAATAACCATGTAAAAATTCGATATTTTGCAGAATTCAACAGATATCGTTAGATCATATTTAATCCTAGAAAACCACAAATGCCCTTTCGATACGAAGGTATTGATAAACTCGTGAATTTCTAGCTAGCTGCTTTGGATACGAATTCTGCTACCACCTGCTTCACAACTAGTGCTTCAATCTGTATACACGTGTAAGCAAGCACTTGATATGAAAGGCAATAGTGAAACACGGAAAAGTTGGGAAACTTCCAATAACAGAGAAATAGTTGCTTTAGAAAGTAAAGAGAAACTGGATCACATACATGAATAATTTATAGTTTATACGACAACAAGAAGAAATATAGTTTATACGACAACACAAAGCTTAACTGACACAAATAAACAAACTGATGACAGAGATATTGTTAAATTATTCCTGAAAAATACACCCATTACACTTTCATCTTAGCTATACTTCAAGTCCAGAAAACCGTTTCTTGGCATTTCTCACGCAGGCTATGAAATTGAATAAAATAAGGAACTTGCTAAAACTTAGATGGTAAGGAGCCAGCGAGAGAGGACAAAATTACTCATAAACTTTCGCTAATTACTTGAATGAACTAACTATACCTCTAATAGACGCAGTTAACAATAATCATAATGTAGGTGATAGCAACCTAGCTGCCTTTTCAAATTTATTGGCAAACTTGGTTGAATCTTAGAGCAAGAATCAAATGATATCACAGATTGGCTTGAAAAGAACCAAATGATTGCAAATCTGGCCAATTTCACGCTGTATTGGTTACAAAGAGAAAACGTTTTGTGAAAGGTGAACAAACTGAGCCTTGATCCCACATTTCGTATAGCAGAACTCGAGGAGATATGATTATGGCATACATAATTTGCAACATTTGCATAATCATATATATTCCAACGAGGAGATCAATCCTTTGAACACCAAAAGAGGGAATAAGCTTTGTTTGGTCCACAAAAGTGCCAATTTTTCTTAAACTACCATCGATTGATAACAATTCCTTGCGATTTGAAAGTCAGATTAAACTGGTCATCACAAAATGGTTCTTTGCTGTTAATTCTCGTTTTGTATACAGTAATACTAGGAGAGCCCTTCCATCCATTCAAAAGGATTGCTTTCCTACCACCCAAAAGACACACAACGCAAGGATTGGGTGATAGAATAAAACAACATGTTTCTTCCAACAAAATAAACAAAACTGCCCCTCAAAGAGAACAGCCTCTTCGATCTTGAAGGTCTGAAACACAGCAAAAAATAGTGACTCTGCCATCAGACGACATGTCTCACATAATTGGCAGGTCGGTCATCTAGTAGTTTTGGAATCTATCTACATACAAACGAAAAAGCCTCCATTGTGTAGAAAGAAGGAGTTCATTTTCTTCCTTGGACTCCAGTGGTAATCTTTCTATAGACACGCGGTACTGATTGGTCAACTATACCGGTCATGTGCTTGCGTTTTTCTGATTGGCCTATTTCGATCCATAACTAGGTATATATTTTCCATTGTGTTTTTTCGGACCCTTGTTCTAACGTTTTATACTCTGAGGAGTGTCAGGCGAAAAGCTTTAAGTAGTATGCTGTAGAATATCTGCTTGTTTCAAAGCCGTTATCATTATTTTTATGGGCCAGGGCAATGGAATATTTTGCAAAAGCGGGTTGACGTACTTTCGGCCACCTGACAAAGTTCGCATCAATCAAGTTACCAAGATATAACTACACACTAACAGCTTTAATACGAAAAATGAGTACAAATGTTTACATAAAAGCCCTCTCAGCATGAACACACAGTCATATCTCTTAATAATGAATTATTCATGATCTCTTCGTCGACTTATTGAGCTTAAATTGAAGCTTTCGAGCCGATCTGCTGGCTAACAACGACATATGTTCCCATACACAGAAAGATGTTTCCAGTGAGGCAAGATTTAAAAACATCTGCGTTATATTTCGAGGATCCGGACATCCGGACATTGTAACGTTTACAACTTAGATATTTTTCGGGACTATTTGAACCAATCCCCTTCTCGACACTCAAAATGCTTTCTCGATCACATAAAGTTGCAAAGGTTTGTGAAATTGAAAACGTTAGTAAACAAACTACTCTAAGCATAGCTGAAAAAAGGTACAAGCTAGAAAAACACATATATTTAGAGTTGAAGTCGTAGACATTAAAACTAATTTCGATATTAAAAATATATAGCCTTTGATACTTAGCAGAGCACCTTCAAATAAAGGACACCTTCCATCCAACGAGCAAAAGTTTTTGCTACCTTTAAACGGACTTTTAGCATGATCAAAAACGTGTCCATATAAGAACATTCACTGCAGCTTTTTTTTCTAGGTGAGGTGTTTATCTTGAAATACTTTGTTTATAAAATGCTAACAAAGTAGCATTGGTAAATATGATTGTAATAAATAAAACACAAATTTCCGCATTTCTGTAGCTTACAAAATTTTCAATTCAAAACCTTGTGTGCTAACAAAAATTTTCGTAACTTTAAAAATTCATAAGATGCACAATATTTTTTCGCGACAAAGGATAACAATAACATTGTTGATATGAAAATCGACTTAAAAATAGAATCGACGGCAATAATTGATTTATTTTTTTGCTATCATAACAAGCTAAGTCAAAAAGAAGAGAAAGGCTATTAGAAAAACACAAGCAGAAAATTTATTCAATTGCTGAAGATTAGTCAAATCAAGAGGCTTCTACAAAAAGCTATTAAGTTTAAAATCAGTTTGTGTGTATGTGGCCTGCTTTTCAAATTTTTCATGTTGCTATTTTGCCTAAAATAGTTTTACGTTGGCAAAGTTTTTATCTTTTTAGCATCTAATGGTTTAGAAGAAAAGACAGTATTTCGCATATGCTGGAATCAGAAAGGCTTACAGTTTTTGCTATTTTTTGCCATTTTCCAAAAACACCAATGCAGTTGCAATGGGGTTGAGCAGAAATATTTACTCGCTCTTAATTGCCAAAAAATCTCAAGGAACCGACTTTCAAGGAGCTGATTTCTAGAATCATTGTAAAAAACCTTATGGTTTACAATATATATCTCAAAAGAAAAAATTAAGGATGGATTGAGTTAACATTTGAGCTAAAGAGGAGAAGGAGGAGAGCTGGTGCGCAGAGGGTGCTCAGGGGGGGGGGCAGCAAACAATTACTTTCGACAAAAGGATGACGAAAAGACTTCAGTTTCTTCTGAAAACAGGAAAGATGAGGCCTCCATTTCCTCCCCCTGCAACCCTGATAGAGGTTAGGCACTGCAGGTTTTATAAGTTAAAATTCGAAGATTTTTGGCATGCAACGTTGCAGAGGTATTTCGGTAGGGACGTTTTCTGTATTTATCGAAAGGTATTGCTCTTGTAAACTATGCAGATCATACATTAATCTTCGTCTGTCCTAAATAACTATTGTATATAATGACTTGCACCTTTCGAAGTAGCTGTCTGTTGTTCTTCAAGTGCTGTATGTCCTAACCTATTAGCAGTGTACCTACAAGGGCGTCGGAAGCCAGCTTTGGCCTTGGGGTAAAACCCGAGGTAGTTACCAACAAAGAAGTTTACATTTATTTTGAAGTTCACTTGGGTCCCTTTCACGATTCCCTCAGCCCTTCGGTGGCCGAGCCCTGGAGTTTTCCCCCTACCTACCCTGCCCTTCCGACGATTCAGCCCAATTCATTGCAAAAACAAGTGAGTCCGCAAAGCAGATGGCGTATCGAGAGGTGGTGGCATTCATACAGCAGCAATTATTTAGGTAAACAATTTCTTATCCTGAATTAATTGCCGGTTTTGTTGACTATAAAGACACCAGAAGCTCACTGAATTGGGCAGGCCATATACAACCCACCATACCTGAATCGCAGCAAGTGCTATTTTCATGGCATTAACTTATTCAATAGCTCAAAAGGTAAATGTTTTATGTTGATGAGCTCGTCATGCACTGTGACAGTTCCTAAAACTAGGGAACATGAATCAGTAACTACGTGCATAAATACATTAAGAAGAAAATGCACTGAGCCTCGAGTTTAACTTTTAAAACCTTTACACCTGCATTCAGCTGTGATAGAGCTTTAATTACGTAATGCTACACGACGTTCTACCCAGCCTATCGCTGGATACTTTATTGTTTTGGTTGCACCAACCCTATATTCAATACCGCAGCAATTTTGTTAAAGAAGCGCCTTATTGAAGCTAATATGGGATTAAAACACTGTTTATGGGCCTCCATTTACAGCTTTGGAAAACAGTGCTAGTCACATAGGGTTCCATCTTTACAGCAATTGTCAAGTTCTTCTCATCTCGTCACTAATTATTGAAACAATCGATGAAGCAAGGAGATTTAACAAACTCATAAAGAATAGATGATTCCTTGGTTACTGAGGATTCTACCGTAGTTAGTATCCAGGGATGTGGCAAACATGTTCTGATTTTAGGTCGGAATAACGAATTTATAAGCAAGGCGAGTAGACCTTAAGGTAGCAACTGATAAGATCAAATATTGGGACATCTCTTGCGTCAACCGGCCACCTCTAGATAGTACTTGTTAGTAATCGAGAGTGGTCAGGCTTGCAGTCTGAGACGGTGACGTAGCTGCAGTGGGCACCGGGAAGGGGGGGGGGGGGCTGCACCCCCTAAATGATAATTTTAACAACAACTTGCCTCTTCTTGCTATAGTGTTTCCAAATGATATTTTGAAAATGTGGCAGATTTATCATTCCATGACCTTCATTTAGTCCACATATATCTGTTTGTTAAATATGTGTCTTCTTGTTATAAAACCTGCCCCCCTCAGGCATCGTTTTTGCTCGAGTTTGCCCCCCCCCCCTAGCCGACATCTAGAGCTACGTAGTTGATCAGATATATAGTGAAATTCAATGACGGAAGCAGGGTTGATAAAAATATGCACGCCCTCTTATTTGATGCCAAGAAACTTATATATTCAAAATGTTTCATCAGACACTCTAATTTTGGAAGATAATGCCTCTTCTGATACTTATTCGCATCACTCTCTGATTCTTATCGGATACCTATCATTTAGAAATATATATACTGTTAAACTTTCTTAAAGGACAGGTAGAACCCTCGAAAGTCTTACATAGGAAATTATTGGTGGCCTTCGACTCGATCAGGACAAACAATCTCAAAAGATTGGATCTAGATATTTCGTTTCGTAACTTAGATTACACGCATGTTTACATAGAATTATACTCTGGATGAGTACTCAGGCCCTTAATTTCCTTTAGAGCTTCTCCAGGACCCGCGCCACACGGGGGCAGGGGGCACATGGCCACCCCACTTCTACGCTAAATAAAAGATTAATGTCGACACAAATTATTCATTTAGACAAACCTTCAGATAACAACAAATACACCGAACCAAAGACCACAAGAAAAATAGCGTCAGCAAAATGTTTACCACAATTGGGGTTGGAGGGGTAAGGGGAAACTTTCTCTACATCATTGGCCCCCAAGTTTAAGATCAATGGCGCGGATCCTCTTCTTAAACACAAAATGCTAAGAAGCTCTTCTTCAGAAATACAAAAACGTAACGTAACATAAAGTATAACTAGAAAATCTAACCAGTCGCAAGGAGCTCTTTTTTCTATTATACATTATCAATGAGGCAAATCTTTCTACCTAATCGTCTTGAAGTACTAATTTTATCGCATTTTCAAAGGAATCGTTCTCGAGCAGTTTCATAAGGCTGAGGTGATCACAGCTATCGCTTCATAATGCTTTAATCATATCAGGGCTCGGTTTTTTTAAAGACGGTTTCTTAAAAAATATTTGTATTGTTTCGGAGCTGTGATACAGGCGGCTATAAATTATCCAGCTAGAAGCAAAACAATTTCGAGCTCAAACAAAAATCCAGCAGAACGTAAAGGAAAACTGTCTAAATTGGCCTGTGAATGTATCATCTTGCGAACATTTGTGAAGGGAAAGAGCAAACCTGGCTCAATATACGCTACACCAGTTCTTTGAATAGCAAGAGCAAATTATCAGGTGTATCGATACAGACACTTATTTTTAGAGATTCGCTCATTTTTAGAGAAACAATCCTCAGGTTTCTGTGCATACAGTTAATCATGCATAATCCCGCTATTACGGATTTTGTAAAAAACCATGAAAAATGTTTGTTACAGCGGTACTTCGTTATAAATTGTTGCGTTGCGTTGTGGGTACCACAAGGTTCCCTTTTGGGTTCTACAATCACTTTTCCTTTAATGTTTATAACATCCCTTGTCTATAGAACTCTTTTCGAGAAAAATTAATAAAATATTCAGTCTTTCAAAGGACGCCCTATAAGCAAGAGCTGTAGTGGGATGAGTGTCGGGAGACTCATGGCAATTAATCCCGAAGTGTTGCTAATCTTTACTTCGTCATTTGTCCTTGAAAAGTTTTAATTGACAATACCATTGCAAACCCTATGACAATAATATTTATCCAAAGAGGGATGTTAACATTTGATGTAAACCCGTTAACACTGTTTTATCGTCGTAGTTTAATCAAGATAAAATAATAGAAGTCCCATTTTTCTATCTTGGTTAATTGTAACGAGACTTAGACTTTTTAACGGGAAATCAACTGATGCAGTGCCAAGCATTGACATTCTGGAATGCCGTGGAAATTTCCCCCAGGGTCAAGCTAAAATGATAAAGTAGGCCCTAAAACATGTTCAAATACACATACACAAGGCAGAAAGGTTTATATATCTGTTGAATTCCGCTGCCACAGCCGCCTCTTTCCGTGAAGCTTGAAAACCTTGCAGGGATTCCGCATAACAATGATAAAATGATCTCTTTGTTGTGCAAATAGAAGGTTTACACGCTCAAGAGCAGAGAACAAAACACCGACACACGATACTTTTGTTGTCGCTAATAAAATAGGTTGTGACTTATTCTTAAGTTGCCGCGTAAATAAACAGAGTTTTTATGCGGTTGGTTTATGGAGCAATTATAGCAAACAATGCGTAAACACTTGAAACAAAAAGCGTACTCGGACTTGATATACTTGAACTACAAACAGTCGAGATATCATCAGAAACTATTTGCTGAGCAACAAAATACAAACAAAATATGATTGCAATAATACTTACAATAATTCGATAGCGATGAATATCTCCACTTGTTATGATTCGTTTATTCTCTTTTGACTCAGAATCGCTTCCATTATTATTATCATATGTAGAATTCGCTAATAAACTCGCAATTTTGTCTTTCCTTTCGCCTTCATCCCGCGTAACTTTGTCAATACGGGAACAGTTCGTGGAATGCTTGCCAAGCTGTTCGAAACGAGTAACATTTGAAAAGCCACTAAAACTATCTTCATTCTCCGTGAGATTCCCATCATACAGTAAACAAAATATCAAAATTAAGCAATAATGATGAAACGCCGACGACATCCTCCGCGATTAACTCAGCGTATGAACTCGGCGTAAGACTGGCTACAGAGCAACGCTGTACACATCGTACAGTTATATTAGAATCTTTTAATTGCTAGGTTAGTCACACGCCAAGACTTTGTGTTTTCCGTGACCGCAAAACATTCCACCACATGTTGCGGCTATCAAGATACACAGGAAGTGACTTGCTACTGCTGCTACTCCGCAGAGACATAACGAAGGCAGCCGCAGCTTGAGGACCCCAAGTTATCGATTGAGAAATTGGGCAATATTGGGGACCAGTATTCATTTGTCATATAAAGAAAGCCAGCATTAAAAAAATTCCAGCTCGGGCTCTTTAAAGGTCGGGGTCCTTAGTTTTCGAACTTGAGTGCATTACGCCATTGCTCCTCCGTAGGGCACCGCTGATAACACTCTCGACGACCGATCAAAACAGGTAATCCGTATAAATGTTTACTCATTTCATATCACTCAAAAGCCTAGTAGACGCTTTTTTGATAGCCTAAACGAAAACATGCGGTATGATAGTTCTATATGGTTCCATTATCCACAGATAAGGGACGAATGCGTTGTCTGAAACCCAGGGGCCATCAGCCAGGGCAAAATTAGCCTGTGCTCCAGACCCCCAACCTGAAAGGAAGAGGTCTGGAGAACAGGCTACAGTGAAATATGTTTAATGGTCTAAGGACTTGTTCCCAGAAAAAACAAAAGGACAACCAAGTCTCTCCAACAGCAAGTTATATTCCGTGAAATACATTTACAAGGAAATCGTAAACTCAAATATTTTTAGAGATCCTTTCACAGGCGCTCTCATCGAGCAAATTAAACTAACTAATACATTATGACTGGAATTTATAAACTGTATATGCGAGAGGCTACACGCTGATAACAATGAAAGTCTTATATGATTTAAAGGGGATTCTCATAGTTTGAAACCGCCTGATTATAATTGCCGTACCTTTACCACAGTTTAAATTTACATTAATAACAGATGTTTGCATTCAAAGGCAAGACGAGCATGGCTCTACTCAAAGTTATGATAGTATAGTGTGTCAGAAGCCTTCGAGACCATTTTGCCTTATTTCAGAAGGGAGCAAAGATTCACACATAATAAGTAAGTTATCATAATATACTGAATTTCCTTCAAAATTATTCCTGTTCAGGCAAACTTTTGATAGTTCGTGATAGTTTCTTATATAAAATGAGTGTAGACCATACAGTTTCGAATCTGCAATTTCCCTCTCTTAAAATCGATGCAAAATCTCTGCAATGAAACTTTCGAGAACACAGGCACCGCAGAGCAGGGGGGCTGGGGGGAGGAGGCTATAGCCACTTTTTGCAAAAAATGCCAAATGTTTAGTAATAAACTACCAGTAAAGCCTCTTTTATTCGGTTTTAGCCCCCAACTTTTTTTAGACCCCCCACTTTTCTCAACACTCTGCGGTGCCTGGAACAATTAAAGTTTTCATTAAGTGTTAATGCAAGCTATTTCTTTATCAATAAAAATTATATAACATTTACTAAAAACTGTTTCGTTTGGCTTCGGGTTCTGAAAATAAGGACTTACTCGTCACCTTCGAACTACAGAAGGCTTGAAGAAAAACAAGATCGTTGCACCACCAATAACGGCGAGTGATCATTTTGTGAAACTTTTTTCATCGAATGCTATAAATAATATAGGTACAGCAGTATGCCACAATTCGATGCACGTCAGTGACACGAAGCCCACGAGGCTAAGGAATCTTCTAAAGATATTATCACCAAATCATTCGCTTTCTACAAGATTTCAAAACATGTATGATCTTGGCTCTACGTAGCTTCACATTTTAGAGCTGCGAATGAGATAAAAATACCTTCGAGTAGAACATTCTGGCTTTGCCTGAAGTACCTAGTAGGGCCTTTGCTAACATACTAACTAGAGGGGGCGATTGCCCCTCCAGCCCCAGTGACCGTTAATTGTTTAAAACGATGAGCTATTGTCCTCCTTTGTATGTAATCAAAGGCTTGCCCTCAAGCTGGTTTGCCAAAAGGCTATGGTATTGAGAATGTCTTTTTAAGTTGTGGGTAACGAGGTATACTTTTCAACCAGTAGGCTTTAATATTGACGATAACTACTGCACATATTTACATGATTTATGCTAACAAGGCGTTTATGCCAAAATCACCAATGTACAATGTGACTGTGGTTAATTAAAGTCAAAACCTAACAAGAATATTCCTTGATCATTTGACTTCTTTTTAAAGTCGATGAACTGGAGCATTAGTGGCGTCAAAGGGGATATGAGTAGGGTAGTTTTCCCCCACACAAACCTGGTCCACATACTTTTTCTAGAAATTGATTAAAAAGCGTTGGGTAAAGATAGATCATACTTTGCCTAAGGAAAATTCACCAAATACAAAGCACTGAAACGTGGCTAAAAGGGCGTGATATCACTGGTCACGCCCATCGCTGCAGTAGCTGGCGCCGCCACTGAACTGGAGAGTCAAAGTTTTCCATAGCAGTTTGCAATCTTGACGTCTCGATGTCTAGCTTTCAGCGGCATCCATCTGCCATTATTGTAATATGCAACTGAATTTGCGCTGCAGTTCCTGCCAATACTGAGTATTTCTGGTCCAGTAATGACAGGATCACCTTCAATGTATTCGTTGCCATAGGAAACACCATTGTAGCAGCATCGCCCATAGTTGATAAAGTATCGAAAATCACCTATCAAAAAATGAATGCCAATTGAAACAAAGTGATCATAGACACAAAACACAAATATTTTACGTTCTAATGATAATCATGACGTACTGAGCTCGGCTGAGGTAACCCGTATACCCCTGAAGGGCCTAATCATTTATAAATGCACTACGTAGAAAACAAAGCTTCAAAAAATGCACAAACGTAAGAATCAGAGAGCTGGAAGTATTGTGGTCATAGACGTAGGATCCAGGGCAGAGAGGACATATGCCCCTCACTTTTTAGAAACAGAGGTAAAGTAGCTATTTGCAGCTCCATGAAGGTATCAATTTTTGCCTGCATTTGCCCCCCCCCCCGTCTATGCCAGTAGTTGCAGCATCCAAACCCCCTTGCACCAAAAATTAAAAAAGTCCTTTGTTAAATGGGCAATTTGTTACATGACCATGAATTTCATGAGAAGCAGACAGAACTCGCCATGGGTTGAAAAAATTATGCTTTCAAACCTTTTCGCTCTATCACTCTTTTATAAAGTTTGCCATTCAAATCCGCAAACTTAAACTCGAGTCCTGTGATGCTTATTTCCTACGAGAAAAAGGCTACGAGGTAATTTCTACGAACAACTATGGGAAAAGATGTTAGGGCCAGGACCCTAAAGAATTTCATAGCTCTATAGAAAATTTCCTACCTATATTGTGTCTACCTTAAATTGGACTTTAACGGTCTAGGGGTCAATATATGGCCTCAGGCTTGGAAAGACAATGAGACTAGCATGGACATGAAAATGGAGTCTCTGGTTGTGACGTAAGTAAAAAACAACGAGCGGATTAAAAGTGCAGATTGCAACTCTTTCAAAGTTTCAGATTGGTTGCCGCTAAATGTTATCAAAGTTATTAATTGCTGGTATTCAGGAGCATCTAGGCTTGAGTTCAGTGGAAGAGCATATCTGTGCTGAGCAAGGGTCCTCTGATTCTAATTGGAGCAATACTTCACTATGCTGCAGATTCTTGAACTTCTTGAAACAGGCAGATGCAGAAAAAGGGCTTTTCTGCTCTGAATAGGAGCAAGATTTCAACATTTCCAGAATAGGTGAAATTTATTAACGTCTTGTTTCATTACAAAAATTGCCGATTCTAAATATCTTCAGGTATTACCACATTCATTGTGAAAAGAAATAAATGATTTCTCTTTCTGACGAGCAAACTCCTTCTGGCGTCATTATAAAAATGCCAACTTAATCAACTGCACTATATCACCTGACGGTGTCTGCATGATAGCCTTGAAATTCTTGTGTGAATTAGTCTAATAAATAGCACCCAAGCAAACAAGATTTTATTAAAAATCTTTGCAAGACGTTGCCTCCTTTCTTTTTGTCAGAGTTTTAAGCGCAAAAATATGATTCATTGTTTCAAATTATTGGCAATGCAAACGAATCTTGCATATGAAAAACAATTTTCAATCTTCTTCTTATCGCCTTTCCTTTACCGACAACTTGGTGTCTCGCAATTTTGTCAAAATAGTTGTCACTTGCGAGTAAAACCATAATCCTCGTTTCTGATAAAAAACTTTCGCAATCATTATACATAAACAAACCTGGAACGTTGTAGAATATGTTAACAAAACTGTCTGCTCTCCGAACGAGCCACTTTTGCAAATACTCCGGCGAAGAAGTGTATCTGATCCATATTTCTGCCACAGCGATAACCCGATTGCAGCGAGAACAATGAGCAGACATAAATCCTGCCAAAAGCTTTCTAAAATACAACAAAAAGTATCAAGCGAAAATTTAAAATACAGGCCCCTTGCATAACGAGGTATCTAGGCCCCTTGCATATAGAGAATTGAAATGATGACGTGTTAAAAATCTATCTTTGGATTACTTTCTGCTTTGAGCACATAATCGATAATAATACTGTATACCGTAAATCCTCGAATTGGCCCCCCTCGAAACCCCCCTCAAATAAGCCCCCACCCTATAACTACAAATTGTCAATAAGCCCCTCCCTCGAATAAGCCCCCACTGCTACCATAAATTCTCGAATTGGACCCCTCCATTTGACGATTTTTGCCTTCTGAGGTACCATATGGCCTTTTTTTGAACTACCACAACAAATTTATACTTTTGGTAGTAATTAATTAAATGCTCATAAAGAAATTCTTACTGAAATAAACGAGGTCTTTTAATAATGTCTTCTTGATGTCTACAATAATTTTATAAGCCCCCCTCGTATAAGCCACTACCCCCTCGAATAAGCCCCCATCCAGAAATATCAAAAATAAATAAGCCCCCAGGGGGCTTTGAACGTACGGAGTACGTCACATCTTACCAATATACCTGAGATATGGCCCCATCAAATCACTGTTATTCTAAACCTTATCAAGCAGGCCACAATAACAGTGAGTCGTTAGCAAATATTCAATTTTTCCATTGGCCATCTCCCAAAAAATAATAAACATACTTGACTGATTTTGCGTACTCTCAGGCATTTTAGGTATCCTTTCTGCTCATGTGGTCAACATGTCAAAGTTCTAACGATATATTTTGATGAAAACATCATCATTTTTGCTACTGTGCGTTTCTCTGATCAACCCAATAGGTTGATATTTATGTTATTCTTTCATTACTGGCTGTTAATTTTCTCTGATCAATAAGTTTTTATTAGAGTAATTGTGGTGACTATTGGTTAATATCTGGTATAAATAGCGGTAGTGGTGGTTCCTGTAAAGACAATCCGTCATACATGAACTGGTCAATCACATCAACAATTGTCAATAGGCGAATGACAAAGAACTACAGCTTTCCTGAGAGGGTTGTTGCTTTTTAAGGAACGTATACATTGAGCATAAGTTATGGTGCCTGTGACATGATTTTTTTTATTCTCTTAATTGAAGCGTTGCACTGCTCTTATAGTAGATCTGAACTTTTTTGTGAAATAAAAGCGTTTTGATATTGAAATTAAGCAAAATAGTGCGGCCTAGCCAAGTCGCTTTATCATCATTCGCCGTTCTCTTGTGACGTCATGGGAGGAACTCGTTATTGTAACAATGTAAGTGCAACCTTCAAAAATCTCATCCTCGCTGCCACTACTTTCTCTGGAAATATCGCTCATCTTGGACCTGTTAGATTTCCCTCATTGACTACGATACTGTTAGATTTCCCTCCCGTGACGTCACTGTCTACTCATTCTGAAAACCAAGATGGCGAATTTTAGCGTAGAAGATCGCCAATAATTCCTTCATTTCTTATGAAACGTAAAAACTAACCTCAGAAATGAAAATAACAGGCCTTTTTACATAAGAATAGATATATAAACCCAAAAGTACGAAAATCATGTCACAGGCACTTTAAGGAAAATCCAAAATCGTGCACATTGCTGGAGGATTAAACTTGATGACAAAAGTGAGTAATCGAGTCACGAAAGGCAATTTGAATTGAGTTGTCACGTAAATGCAACTGAAAGGTTATATATGTTCAGATCGGCAGAAGTCAAGAGTATGTAAAAGACGGAAAATCAATGAAATGGGGAGCAACGTATTAGTTATTTGGCCAAGTAAACAAATATTAACATACTCCAATTAGTTCTTCGTATAGCTTTCTTCATTTTCAACTCTGTTGCCTTCGTCAGCCTCTTTTCCATACTCTCTGTCCTAGAGCACGTTGCTAGGAAATCGATGCCATTGACAACAGAAACGAACGACGAGACAAGGCTTTGCTCGTTCACACTGACATCAAGTTTAGATTCCAATGCTTGTCCTGAAATTGGAAAAAACACTGTCATTTGGTTTGTAGAAAGAATATTTTTTTGAAGCCACCGTATAAAAATGTCTGCATCAAGAAATTGTGAAAAGCTTATGTTAAAAGGCTGGCATTGAAAATTAATTTCATTATACTCATTTTTATGAGAACCACTTAAGTGAATCTCAGGCTGACTGTCCTTGATTTTTTCGAAAAACTGAGGTTGGATTGTTCTTCATTTGTTCATAAAATTATTAGAGTGTAAACTGTACATAGTAAAATTGCTAGATAGTGTGCTCTAGGGGGGTTTCAGGCCTTATTTGCCAACAAATTGAGTGAGATATACAGCATTTGCAGTAAAGGTTTAATATTAACCGAATAAGCACCCCTAGATTACAAAATATTCCTCGTTTTGGAGATCAAATTGCTTAAATGGGCTTCAAAATAGTGTTCAAAATCACATTTGACAGTAGCTCAGCCTCAGCTTGGTCTTGCCTGGTTTATTGAGGCTCGTGTTCTTATAGATCTAAAGATTATGTCAAGAGGGTCTTCCCCCTTCCAAAAAAGTTATATAATGTCACAAAGTATTGAGGGCTAAAAAGATAACAGCCTTTTTGAATTGTTTTGCAAAAAAGATGGGGGTGTCATGGCCCCTGCCCCCTCCCCGTCGTCTTAGGCCCTGGTGTTAAAAATGGCTTCTAGTTTGCAAAACTAACTTGAATTCCTTTGTATATTCAGAGTCACCGAAGGAATGTATTTTTAATTACGAAAAAAGCACCATACTTCCATAATTCGTAAACGATGCAGAGCAAGAAAATGATTATGTAAGAATATGTGATATAGACTATGTGTTAGGAATGCTATCGATTGTAAACGAGCACAAGAAATGTTATCGCACCAAGAAGAATAGGCTTGTGGTCAGCATCTGGTCGTTCCAAAGCAATAGTCGCTAACGTGGTTGCACAGCCAGGGTGTTTTGGAAAGGCAAACAGCTGGTCACCATTTTGCACGGGTCCAACAACCCTCACTGGAACAATGCCAATAACTGCAATAATTTCAGTCTTTCCTGTTAAAGGACAAAAACTGCTTGTTATTACTTAGCAGAAGTTGCTATTGGGAAGATGAATAATGTCAAAATTGTCAAAAAATTTACAAGCGCATTGTTAGTCAAAATAATCTCAAATACGGAAAACATAATTCCACCATTCGAGACACTTCTAGATAATGGCTACTTTATTGAAAACACCAGCACAAAGACTAGCCTCGTTATAAATAACCTCGTTATGAATACACCAATCTATACACCGCAGGGCGGTAGGTGGTGTATAAATAACTTACATTTTTTCTCATGAAACTTTTTACACCCTGTATCAAATTAGATGAATAGAAGTCTACTTTACTTGAAGTATTCAACACATACCAAGCAAGGCCTCTTTGCACAATCCTTCCAGATAATACGAATCTGTGATAACTCCAGCAAGCTTTGCTTTTTTGAAATTCTGCAAGTCAAGCCTTTCGATGTATGTTTTGTTCCATTCGTCTTCAAAGAGCCCAACTATGTCACCCTCTTTACATACACCCTTGTGGCTGATATTTTTTAAGGGAATATGATACCCTATGTCGCGTCTTCCCATCACTTTGAATGTCCTTAAGGTAAGGTCTTGGATGAATGCTGTGTCAGCACTAAGCCTTTGAAATGAAGCTACAGAAGTATAAAAAGCCTTGTCTCATTAGTTGGTCGCTTGTTGATAAATATGAAATAGCTTTGACTTTCACCAAATGATAAAATTTCAACCGTAAAAACCATTATCAATGTAAACTATCTATCTCAACTTCCTCAAAATCAACAGATAATAATAATCATCATCATCATCATCATCATTACATTTACATTTAACAACCCTTTTGGGTCATACAAATGTCTGCCCAGTCAACTACAACATTAAAATTTACTGAGGTGATTTCGACATAGGTTGTAAAAGATATCCGAATTTGCCTGCATCACAAAACTGTCTGGCAGGCTATTCCATACAGAAACGATTGAATAAAAAAATGAAAACCTAACAGCATCAACCCTTCCGAATTTAGGCATGATCTTCAATGAGTTAGAGTTCCTTGTCATTGAACAAGTTGCAGGGGAAAAGAAAACGTTATGGTAGTACTATTACGTTAGGTCTTTAGACATAAGCAGTTCAGATATTTTGGTAAGGATTATAGTCATATTTGGATATGTTGATTTACAAGAATTTTTGAAAAATAATGTCGGGGTTATTGGGAAAGAAAAGAAGCTCAACTGAGAAATGCAGTGAGTACACCTCTCTATATGGTCATAAAATAGTCGCACAGTTATGGCTCTATGCCAAAATCTTAGCCTGAATAATCTTTAAAAAATTGAAGCAAATTTTAACATAGAAGAATTTTAATGAGAAAGCAAATTTTAACACAGAAGAGCATAAAAAAAACTAGTGGCTAATGTGATATGATATGTGCTCTTCCGTGCTACTTTCAAATTTTGCGGTACTATTCGTTACCTGAGAAATAGCAACTTCAATTTCGATTTTGTAAACGCCTGCAAATTTCCTTAAACTCCTGCACGAAGTTTTAAATCAAGATATAAATCGAAAAAGTATTTGCTATCGTGAACAAGTGTAAGATTTGTTATTCTTTATAGCATTCGATGAAAACGGTTTCACAAAATGACCACTCACCGTTGTTGGTGATGCAACGATCTTGTTCCTCCTCAAGCCTTCTGTAGTTCAAGCGTGATGAGTAAGTTCTTTTTCGTTTGGTTTCGGGTTCTGAAAATATTTATATAATTTTCGCTAAAAAGAAATGGCTTGCATTGACACTTGATGAAAGCTTTAAATGTTCTCGAAAGTTCTGTTGCAGAGATTTTGCGTCGGTGTTAAGAAAGAGGAGTTGCAGATTCGAAACTGTATGGCCCACACTCATTTTATATAAGAAACTTGTTATAAGAAACGAGTACAGGACAGTCGGAAAAATTAAGATCATAATTGCTGTACTCGAAGCAAAAAGGTTAAGAAACCTTGGTCCTGTCGTTTAAACTTGGGTCTATCGTGTAGGGTCTATCGTGTAGTGTCTATCGTGTAGGGTCTATCGTGTAGGGTCTATCGTGTAGAATCTATCGTGTAGAATCTCTCGTGCAAAACATGCAAGACGAATTATCAAAAGTTTGCCTGAATAGGAATAATTATGAAGGGAATTCAGTATATTATGATAACTCACTTATTATCTGTGAATCTTTGCTCCCTTCTGAAATAAGGCGAAATGGTCTCGAAGGCTCCTGACACACTATGCTATCATAAATAGAACCATGTTCATCTTTCCTTCGAATGTAAACTTCCGTCACTAATTCAAACATATTCGGGTCTGCCCTGTTCCCTGTACACAATGCGTATACCTCTTTCAACTTGCCATTTTCTTCAACTTGATAAACGGAGTCTAAGTCAACTTTTAGCTGCCATGTTGTGCGGCTGGTCTGCTTAGCATCGCAATCTAAATGCACCAGATCTCTTGCATAGTTTTCATTTTTTTCATACACGCTTAAATCCTGAAATGCAATGAAATCGGCCATTAGGCTTTTCTAGCCTACAAGTTGTATAAATTTTCAATTCTATAAAATATTTGAATATCGTTTTGACCGGGAAATTCCAAGTAAAGATGAAAACCACGCCCATTGGAGAATATTTTAGCAGGAATGGTGGGCTTGGCTTCTAGATCCACATGAAATATGGTTAGATGATTCAAAACCGGGTATATATATTCCATCGTGTTCGTTCGGACCCTAATTCTGCCATTTTATATTCTGAGGAGTGTCAGAAGAAAAAGCGTTCAGTATGCTGTAAAACGTTTGGTTTTTTTCTAAGCTATCGTCACAATTTTTCTACGTTACGAAAACAAGGGTGTTCCAGACAGTATGCAACGAAAGAGTCGTTAGGTCACCAATCGACGATTAGCCAATAATAAGCCTGATACGACTTGTGCGGTTTTTGATTGGCAGGGCGTCGAAAAGAATAATTTACATTCATCCTTAAAAGAAGGATTTTCGAGCAGTTTCTTAAGGTTGAGAGTTTCATATTTGTATGGTCATTTTAAGGCTCGGTTCCTTATAAACGGTTTCTTATAAGAAAATTAGCGCATTGCTCCAGCGATGTTGTTTACATACAATGAAGTCATATACCTTTTTATATGTTATTCTTTTCAATCCTGTTTCTTTTAATCTTGTTGTATTATATGTTTATCATGATCTTTATTTTACATGGTATTTTAGTGCATAGCCCGCAGTAAACCAGTTTTTCTCCGACTGAGGAACTACCATGTCTAAAAATGAAATGCAAGTAAAATATACCTCATTAAAGACACATTTCTCTCTACCAACAAGTACTTCTGCAAATAGCTGTTCTCCGCATTCCAACATATTGCATTCAACACTGATAAGTACAATGCCATTCTGAACTCTCATCCAGGACTGTTTCACCTTTCCATCGCAGCCAATAATTGTTTTGCCTTTTTGCAGTTTGCAGTGTTTTTTTATATAGCATGCCTTCAAATTTTCGTATCTGACTTCAACTGTTCTCCTATCGGAGTCATTTATCCCTGAAATATATAAATGTACCTATGTATATGTATAAATATATATATGTATATGTATATGTATATGTATATGTAAATGTATAAATGCAGATAGGTGTGTCTATTAGATGCTTTACTAAATTTTTGACTGTTTTTATTCATATTTTAAGTTAATGCTTGTTTATGTATTTCATTAATTATATCAATACATCATCATATCAGAAGATTATTTTCGAGATGTACAGAAGATTCAGAGCTTCTTTTTTGAGTCCGCATTGGGGCATAATTGAGAATTTGTGTTTTTTGGGCTTCCAGTGTGACCAATTTAAAGATCCGCAGTTGTGACAAATGTTACCACCAACAACCCAGAATGTCGAAACTTTTCATTCCAAACCTGAGCTACTCAAATAATTGCTTCAGACATCCATTTTAAGGAATCCGGAGTATAAAAAGAATTAAACCTTTATATCAGAACATTCAATAATGAACTACAAGAAAACTGGGTATCATAATACGATCAACGATAGTCCTTTGGCTATATGATAGAAGCAAATTTATTCTAATGGTAATTTAGGTCGATACGAGATAAATTGCATGTTTGCACAGCGAAAAATGTTCCATGTAGTTCCACGTCAAGGGGAATGCTCTCGCCCTTTTTAAAGTGTTTTTGTCCAATTTCATAGCGTTTTGATCAGACACAATAGGTTATTGAATTGAGTTCATAACAGAATTACGCAGCATTCCTGTTTGGAAATTTAGTTCCAAGAAAGGAACAAAAAGAACAATAACATGATCGATACGAGAAGTGTTCTAGAACTAGTGATATTGAAAAAGTGCAGTGTCCGTAAATGTTTTTGCTAGCTTAAAAAGCTAGCTTTATAGTTATTGACGAAGGAAGGGCTACCTGGATATGCTTAGTCTTATATTTTCAATTTGGTTTGATTTTATCTAGCATATGTATTGCATTCAAACAACAACTTAATTACGATTATTGGTTTCAATAACCTAATTATCTATCAATTGTTATTCTTACACCAGCATACGGTAAACAAATGATAAGTATAGAGAGAGGTCTGCCGGGTGTGACAAATGTACTGCAAGGAGCATGACTTTGTTTACAATAAATATCGAAATTAGGGGAGTTGGCATCAGGAGAGGCTTAGGCTCCAAATAATTGCCAATAATTTTACATTAATAAATGGAATTCGTCAGTTCAAATTCCTTCCTTGAAGCCCTTTACCCTTATACCAATATTCATCCCAACGTCCTTCGACGCAACTATATCGTTTTTGACAAATAAACCCACTGGAACGCTGATAACAGGAAAATGAGTTGAAGTTAGAAGATCAGAGTATGAGAAGAGGTGGGGACGTTCTTCAAGAGATATGATATTTTAGGTATCTATTTAAAATTGGTAATTTCATAAGAAGTTTAAATGTATTGCTGTTTTTCGTAAGCCTTCGGTTCCCATATTCTCCAGGTGGAAGCATTGCCTTTCCCGAATTTTGGAGAGACGTTACCCTTACCGTATTATACTCCTGATCTATGAGTCTGGTTAAATTTCTACGTTTCGGTATTCTAACCTGCAACTTAGGGAGTGATAAGCTTATAGTTTGATCTCTGTCTCTTAGCTAGAACTGAACCTATCAAAGGGAATCTCAATACTTTCATGTAGAGCAAAAAATGGCTGGTAATCGAAATTCGCTGGTAGAATTCAAGTGACTGATGTTATGAGGGGAAGGAAGGTCGTTATGCCGGGTAACAGTTAGTTGGGGAGGGGGGTTATATATCATATCTTACTTACCAACAGCTTCTGCCATTCCGAAGGTTTTGATGCCTGCCTTGCAGCACACGTACTACTCGGAGGCTATGAGTTTGCAGGTCTTATATTATGTATGAAACTAGAGTTTTTCTTGGGAGGGGAAGCCAACTGTTGTTGATGTGTAGGTATAATCTTGGTGTATGACGTAATCTATCGTCTCTCTACAAGATAAAGACAATGGGTTTCAGTTTCAGAAAATCTTAATCCTCAACCATTGAATTGAGAGCTGAACGCGCTCTAGCGTAGTAAACATGCGTAGTTTAATCGCCTCTCGGGATATCTTTACAGGGAGAGTCCTGCGATCCTGGCGAAATATGCCTAGACACTCGCAGAAAATCAAGTTAATGCAAATCATCTATATCAAATCATCTACCATCAACTCGTCCCACAAAATCAATGCTGTTATGAGAGTGGTTTAGTCGGGGTACCCAAAAAGGCCTCTGATTTCTGAATTCCCGCAACATTGGGGGGAAGGGGGTGTGGGCTATCAGCGCATATTGCCTAAAGATAAGAAATTTGACTTTGCTGTATTTTGCCAAGGTTCTGGCAGTGTGAGGACGACAGATTTTTAAGGCACAGGAGCAATTGTTTTTTATGCTTCCTGATGAACACCATTGTGTTTTCTACTTCGTTACAAAGTATACTTGTATCAGCAGAAGATTTTGGTGCTTAAATGTGCTAGCTTTTGGTGACAGCTGGTTCGCACGACCTTGGACAAAATTCCACTATGATTTGCAGCTTCTGGAATCAGATCCCAGATTCTCACTCTTTTCAAACCAGTACGTTAGGCATCCCATATAATATAGAAGCCTTGGTGTCCCACCCATATGTTTGCCAGTGGGCTCTGACGCAAGTTGGAGAGTAAGTTGGGGAGGGGGGGGGGAGAACAAATTAAAAATCCATAACAAAGGGTTTTATATGAAAAGCCCTGATTGATATACTATCTCTTAGGCCTTCATTAGTTACTTGCTTTATAATCATAATATTGGAAGCGATGGGCAATTGGTGACAAAGTAAATCTTGATCAAAAAAATGAAAAAGATTGAAATTAATGCTTGCTAGCTTTTTTAAGGTACATTCATCCATTATTTATCGTGTCCATATTTCATGTCATGTGATCATCATTAACGCGTTTTTTATTCACTTAATTCAATGTTGGTTTAGACAAAAATAGCTAATAAATATATAATTAAACCCAAATAAAAACGTGCCTAATATAATCGTGAAACCTATTTAATAATGTAGTTTTTAGCCTCTAGCATACTTTTAATTATGTTCACGAAGAGGACGATTAGACCGATTGTACAGCCACGGTTGTAAATCATGTTTAATGGATTTTAGCTAACATTTTAGCAATTCTCTGCTTCTCGAAAAGACAGTCACTTAGATTAGGGGTCTTCATAAAGTGTATTGTTAAAAGGAGGTGAAAGGAGTCATACGAAACCGATTTGCAATGCGAACCAGCATGCATTGCGGAGGAGTTCTCTATTTAGTGGGATTCCCCTTCTGCTACAAACAACAGAGATGAAAGAGACTGAAGCCAGTCAAGCAACAAAAGTAAGAGGGACGACCTAAGTTCGCATTGGAAGAAGTTTGTCGAGCAAAAACAACATCGATCCGATTTGTTAAACAAGCAAGATGTCAGTTAATATCGGTGATGTCGATATGGCGCCATTACTGGAATATCTGGGTCAGCAAAGTAGGTTTCTTTATAGATATCTGTTAATATGACGTTTTTGGTTTTGCTAGCACATAAGTTAAATTTCCCATGTGTTGTGGATCAGCGGCTACAGCTTGAAAATGAATTTCTAAAAGTCAGCTGTAATAGAACATTCATGAAAATGACGAATTTAACGCATGGGATTAATAAAAATTCCGGCTCGTGCTGCTATGTTCTTTTTCTTTACAAATCTAATTTCTCTTCGTACTTCCAGATTCTAACATTTCAACCGCTAGCCTAGGCCCGTATTTACGTAGTCCAAAATAACATGCTCTTATCGTATGCTTTGACTAGAACTGAACAACATATGGAAAGGCCAGAACCATAGTTTAGAATCTGAGTGTACATCAATATTAAATTTTCTTTATGGTTGAGAAAGCGAGACTTTTTATCAAAACATTTCTAGTTTGAAACTTGATAACTTCTCGATCATAGTTCACGAGAACGTATTTTATGATAACAGTAGAGGTTATGTCAAGCGCAGAATAAGGAACTGTTTTATCGATCGCGGCATGGCAGCATCTATAAATATCGGACACGTAATTTATTTCCGTCTCTGCAGCATTCAAAATGCGGAACTGATTAAAAGAATTAGTGGCTTGCTGCCTGGTCTGCAAATTAGCGCAGTTCTCAACGAGATCTTGTGATGCAAACAATATAAATTTTTCACAAAGAAAATCGGCATAAAATTTCAAATTTTGGCGTGCGGCGCTGCACTGAACTCGTACCATACTCTCTGCACACTGGGCTTGTAGGGGCAAAGACCGAGATACAGATTTTTGTTTGGGGGGGGGGCAGCCCTGATAAATAAATGAAACTACAGCCATATTTTACAAATAAAGAATTTTACTTATGCTATTCAAGATTTTGGGAGGGGCCAAAGACCCCTGACTCCGGTATCTCGGTCCTTTGTATTCGTAGGGTGTTGCATCAGTGGATGCACCAGAAATTAGGCTTGGCAAGGGGCTAGGTGCTAGCATCATTGGACGGGTGCTAGCGTCGTCTAGCCCTCCTCCATGAAGTTCTTTATCCAGTTGCGTAATGCAGTTTTGGGCATCTTAATTCGATATATGGGCCCCGGATCTAAAGGGGTCCCAAAATTTTGCATATTCATGTTCTTAAGAATTTCCATAAGTTCACATTTTTTTCGAAAACTTTTGAAATCTTTTACTAAACCATATAACTCATATCCCTCTAGTTAAAGAGACACAATCATTTTATCTTTTTATATTTTTTTAATCCAAATTGGATATTTTTAGAAAAAGAGGACATAAAATTTTGGCTGGGCAAAATGGGGGGGGGGCTAGAATTTCATTTTTAACATGGCACAGAGAAGAGGATTAAGGGGAGAGGGGCTAAAAATCAAGCTTGCTTGTTTTTGGGCCTATATGACAAAGGTTTTACGAATTGTCTGAAAAGGTTAATTGTTGTAAAGTACTAATTATATATTCCAATTTTAAACTAAACTGTCAATTGATTTTAGATTTCGATATGCGGATAGACGACGATCACATCCCGTATGCCTTTCGCTGCGAAGGAGTTTCCATCGTGTACGAAGGCTTGAAAGCGGAGTACCTGAAAGTCCATAAGAAAATTCCAAAAGCGAAACAGCAGCAAGCTGGACTTGGAGACAGGGGCTCATGGATGAGAGTAAAGGACAGTCATGTCGATATATTTATCGAAAACAAAAGTAGGCCAGGAGTACCTATCGTGAAGGTGGTGGTTCAAAGAGAGAAAACCGCATTTGCCGAGGTATGTACTCAGACCAATACAAGCTGGCTCTACACTTTGCTTTGTAAGAAAATTGTCAGCCTCGTTTAGAGAGAAGCCTCTTTTCGAAAGCGCCTCGTTTAGAAGGTAGCTTCATTTAAACATTGTGACTATGATTTCGAAGGTAGTCTCATTTAGAAGGCAGCCTTTTCCTGCCTTCTTCTGTTATTTGTTTTCCATCATTCTGAATCACTTCGTAAGTGTTCTGTATCACTTTTGTTGTTATCAAGATTTACTACGTCAGAAATGTACCAAACATTACGTCGTTGATCTATGATCTATGCTGTCACTTCTAAAATTAATGTTTCTACATCACCAGGCACGCCAAATGAATGACGGGGACAAGAAGATCGTGCGGGGCGAGGTGACCATACCGTACGAGTGCAAAGCAATAAGCGCATCGAGCTGGAGACTGTCACTCGATCTTGACACTGTTTACATGGCATCTGAAGGAGGCGTCAACAAAGAGGTCTATGCCTTATGTCCTTCGAATATCGAAAAGACAAACAAGTTTCAGCTGGTTACTGAAGTTTATGTCAGACAGGTTGACGAGTTTGGCAAGCAAGTGGATATGCTAATCGGAAAGAAGGAATCAAAGCCATTTCTGTTGAGAACGGAGCCCAGGCACCCCCCAGCTAACAAAACAGGTTTCGTGTCATTTCATGTTATTCGCAACTGTCTCCATTAGCGTTGACGCCTGTGTTTGAAGGAATTCTTATGGTTATCGTTCCAAATGTGATCACCTTTATATAGGGATCCATTTCGGTATTGCTGCACACGCTAATGTTACTCGTGCCATTTAGCTCATTTAAAATCTCTCGTGCGCGCCTAGCATAAGGGGATCCATTTCGGTACCGCTAGAATTCTTGAATTAAACTGTTTTTAGCTCTCCAGTTGGCAATCGAAGGCACTTTAAAATTGTTCCAAATAGAAAAAGAGCCCTTAAAAACGTGGCCTTATTTGAAATTAATGAGTTATCTGAAAATTACCATGTAAATAATTTAATGTTTATTTACACAGGAGCCATCACGAATGGTGGTTACTCTCCAAGCAGTTCATCAGAAGCCTCCCCGGAGCAAGTTGATTTACCTGACGGTATGAATATTAAAAAACTTTTAATAAAGCTGACAGATTAAATATTTATATATCACGGTTTTTAGGGCATTGTCAAAAACACATAGAACTGGTGCAGTCATGAACTAAGACAACTAGTTCATGGCTCTGAAAAAAGCAAACATTTCACAACATACAAAAAGCTGTTTCTTCTGACATTCCTCAGCGCATAAATAAATTTTATACCCAGTTGTCGATCGAAATAGACCAGTTAGTAAAACCCAAGCACATCACAGGTATAGTTATCCAGTTTTAATACTCCGAGGAGTTAGGGACTAAAACGCTTTTAGTACTTTGCGAAATGTTTGCTTTTTTAAAGCCATTTTATAATTTTGTACCATAAAAACTGTTCATAATCAGTTGTACGCGCGCACAAAAAATGTCAAGTCGAAATCGGCCTGAAAAAAGACATTTTTATTGACATGAATACGTACTATCTCATCAATTTTGTTCCCATGCACAGGTAGTTTCAACAATCTTCGTGCCAACACAGCCGATTTTCATACGCTTAGCGCCCAAGTGGTTTCGTCTTCAAATCGCGACATTGGATATCATATTCCGCTAAAGGATTTGAGCCAGAAGGGAAAACTAAAGGAAGGCGATGTCGTTGTGTTTCTTGACGATGAGAGCAACAGAACGAAGATTGAAAAAATGAATGAAAGTAATTACAAGAATGCCAAGCTTGCTGGGGTGATCACACGGAGCTACTATCTTGAGGGGCGATGCCCAGAAGCAGACAAAGGTGAGTTTTAGCAACAAATTAAATGGGAAAACCTTGAGGTCACATGCTAAGATTCATTTCAATTACACAAAAATATCCATCAGTCCCTTAAACAACTGGCTAATGGCGTGGTTATTCACTAAACTATTTAAAGCAATTTGAGCCTGTCTTGCAATTTTATGACGAATACTGCCGATTTTTAGCACTAAAAATTAAGTTTACTTCATAAATATGATTGTGGCGCGCATGAAAGATTGAAGTAACAAATTCTTTTAATGTTAAGCAACCCTGTATGCGAGGATGTTTAGATACGAGGCTGGCTCCGTGAATAGGGTAACAGACTATAGATCCAAGGGTTCAAGTCGCTGATATGACCGTGCTTTCACCCAGAGTGGGGGAGTGGCCAGCTCTCTTCAATTCCAGGTGTAGAAATCACGAGGTGTGGTCACATGGAGAGGAAGGAGCAGGACAATACTCGATAAGCATGCCTTCTCAGTGTCCTAAAAGCTACCTTCGGGGGCTAGGTAGCGACAATTACAATCCTTGTGTGCACACCAAATCTTTATGTGTTTCATAATCGATAAAAATGCCTATGTTGATTTGATATACGGGTATACTTATTTCTAGGCGAGACCGATCTAGTTTGCATTATCGGTATCGTAAAGGTTCGAGTGGTGGGCCCTGTATACAACGGAGAACAGCTTTATGCGTACCCTGAGAGGCATGGCGTTGCTGCTACGCGTTCAACCATCTCGCTTGATCGAAGTGACGTCAGCCAGAGGCTTCTTCTCCTAGGTAAGTCACTAAGCTTCTTCATGGATTTTGCTTATACAAGTATCAAGGGCAAATGGCTCATTCAGAGTATAATAGTCCGTCCAGATTACAAGAGTAGAATTTGGCTTTGAAAAAGCAAACATTTGAGTGAACTAAAACTTCTCGTCTGACACTCTTCAGAGTTTGAAACTTGAGAACATAGATCGAAAACTAAACTGGCAATTGACCATGAAGTTATCGTTGGTGTCGTTGGACTAATGAAGTTTAAAAGACTCTTAGTAGTTGTACAACAACAGTGAAGAATAGATTTAAGAAGAGTGAAAGACTAAAACTACACAAGTATTAAAGCGAAATAAGGTATTTCCATGTTTATTGATATTACCTGCAGCTAAATAGGATTAATAAGTAAGCTCGTTTCACCACAGGACAAGCTTTGGAATCCAAGCCAGATACCGGGATACAGGAAGAAGCCCTCGTTTCATCTTTAATATCTGTTGTTAATGGGATTGACAGCCTCGCTATGACACAGAAAGTATCAGATTTGCATGTGAAGATCGATGATACTATAAAGAGGACAATGGCAAATACTACTAAAAAACTGAAACGACGTATGTATGACTCTTACTTGCAGTCCAATTCAACTATGTTCTTATGTGTGTCCATGCGCTGAAACGTTGCAGGACTGGGCACCAATGTAAAACCAATGTTTACTAATTTATGATAATTATGATAACTTGCAGAATATGCAAAAATAAGGTTTTGAAGTAATGTATTATTTGAAAGACCTCCTTTTGTAAATTTTGAGTTTCGAACGAAAACCACTTGTTTGCTGGTATAAATTTTGTTATCGATCAGTTTTGATACTTTTAGACATGTTTTGGGTGAAGCTTCTGTTTCTGCTGATACTGGCAACAGTTGGCATTGCGCTTTGGCAGAGGTATGCTCCCAATACGCTGTTCCGGAACAGTGCCTGTAAAAAGGGCTCACTTGACGAGAAAACAATGGTTCTTTCATTTAATACATCTTGGGAGGTAAGGATTTTTCCTGTTCTTCTTTAATATCGATCAGCTTGTATATAAATCTTGCTTTCATAGTTTGTCAAAGGCCCACGTTCTACGGACGAAACATTGTGCTAATGGATAAAATTCGTTTTTAATTATTAGAAGACACAGGTGATTTACTTGATTTACTTGAAATTATGCACTTGTTGTAATGCTAAGTTCTTTGGTAGGTTGGTAGGTAGCTAAGGTAAGTTGTTGAAAAGTAGAAGGAACTGTTAACGTGTTTTTGTCTTTTTCACTGTGAACATGTGCTGTTTTTTCACCTCAGTTGAGAAGAACGAGTTCACTTGTGTGCATTGTCCAGTGGGGCTGTCGATGCAAGGCACCTTAGAATTTCACTAAGCGTAAATTGCTAGTCATTTTAGACATCTACATTTCTTGAACAAAACGATGTGTCATTGGGGATTGCCAATGGGATGACTGGGATAGTGTAGGGTGTGACTGGTTTAAGAAGTTCTTTTTGGAAAGATACAATAAATTGCTGAAAAACGTTAGGAGGGGGTGTTAGGGTAACTTAAAGGCAAAAGATTGGATCTTAACCATAAATCCGTATATTAGAAACGGGAGTCTTGGTTTGAACTGATGAAAATTTCTGTGAAGCTTGTCACCCTCTGTAACCACCCACCCCCCACACCAAGGAAAGGTCTCTTTGTATAATTTTTTCCTTAAAATTGGATTTCATCGTAACTTATTACGTAAAAAATGATGCTAATGTGACATAAAATCTTGTTTTTTTGCAGAAAGTTTCGATAACAGCTTTGGAGTTCACATTTGAGAGCCTTAAAACCAAGGTTTACAATAGCGATGATCTTCATCCACGCAAAGGTATAATAAACTCTTGTTGGCTTTTGTCTGAAATAAAGTAACTAAAACAGGTGTTACAATCCCTGTCAAATGTCTTTGAAAACTGAGGTCATTTTAAAAGGGCAAATTGAAACATTCCCCTCTCCCCCAGAGAACAATGTTGGTTTCCACAAAAATATGTAGGATATAAGGGAAGACATTTTTTCGTGTGACTAATGCGATATTTGCCTAAACTATCAACATTGTACTGGCGAAGGAGGAGGAGGCAAAAGTGGTAATCACGTTGAAGATGTTTTTAGATTATTTAAAAGTTTTTGAACATTTTTGTACCAAGGTTCGTAAAAATCAAACAAAGTTTAGTACACCAAACTATCTCGTTAGCGACCTTGATAAAAGCAGGCTTAGAAAACAAAATCAACAAGTCACGGCATTTGTATTCTTCCCACTGAAGCGGGTCTTACGTATTAACCCTGGATTTAACTTAATTATTATCAGGCAGGAGTGGGTTTAATGATGGTGGCCATTTTTGAAGGATTTGGTTTAACTCGACCATTTTTTGCATCAAATTCAATTATATTTCATTCAACATTTAATTATAATTATCTCATGAGGCATATCTTGTTTTCCACAGAAAAAGGAATGCGCTATTTCATAAACTACAAAAGATGTTGCAACCGGGGTGTGAGTTACGGTAACAAATATGTGGATGACACCGTGACCGTTGCGGGACCGGAAGTGCTCAGTAGCGATCAGGCGTGCAAACCGGAGTCGGTTAAGTATTTGAATGACGGTCAGTGGGTACGATTGCAAAATGCTAAGCGGAAAGTTCTTATCGATAACTGCAATAGCTCGCTATGATTATACTTTTTAAGTAAGCAAGTATTGAACATTGCTAATACTTAAAAAAAAACAAAAATCAGTTTAACAGCCTATACAATGAGCCTGTGTAAAACACGGAATTCCAAGCTACGCTCGTGAGCGCTTGCTCGGTCCAACTCCAGTTCACTGTAAACCTGAAACTTCCTACCCGACGACAACAAATGGAAATTACTGTCTTCTATTACGTTTCAACTAGTCTGGGTCGTCTGTTATAGTCCGGGTCATCTGTTATGGCCCGGGTCGTCTGTTATAGTCCGGGTCGTCTGTTATAGTCCGTTTCGTCTGTTATAGTCCGGGTCATCTGTTATAGTCCGAGTATGCTTATTGTATGGTTCAGGCCAAGGGTAACATGGGGAATTTCGTTGCCATTATGTGGTGAGCTGGAGTTGCAGCTAACTGGATCTTGGAATTCAGTGAAAAAATTTGATAAGCACTAGAATATCAGAAAGCTTGAAGTTGTTCTGTGGACGGAACAGGATGTTTTCGAGATACTTAGGGAGGCTATTTTCAGAGACTTCTGGTTTCCTAAGGGCATTACTTGTAGGGTACTGAAGCCGCAAAATTTTATGAGGCAACCCCCGTTCATTGGCTTATTTTATTTACAGTATATAGATATTTAGTCTACTCGATAGTAAATATGCAGCAAGAACGCTTTAGTATTTATTTTTGACTATAGTTAATCGTACAGTAGCCGTAGCCATAATCTGCAGTTTGTGTTCGTTTACATGTTATCTAAATCTGTGTTTGAATACATTTATACATTTAATAATCAAAATATTTTATGGCACGATATTATCAAATTCTGCTGCACGAGGAATATGAAGATAATAAAATTCTATTGTGGTGCGAAGGCCAGTTATCATTTTTAACCAACTTCAGATAGCGTAACCAGGCCTATTTTTAATTCATATTGACGCATCTAATCCTTTTTTGATAGATAAGAAACACCTCATTTTATTTACTTAAGCCATTTTCCTTTTTGAACATGTGAACTGACCACCTTTACTATTCCGTTGTCTCACGTGAAGCAATTGCATGAAAATAAGATTTTGTCGTCATTTTGTCGCATTTTAGCACAAAAGCAAAACATATTCCAAGTCCGTCTGTGTAAGCACCTTATATCAAGTGTAAGCACCTTAAGTCAAGATTCATTCAACCTAGATTCCAGACTCCTCTTTGTAAATAAATGGCAAACGTATATTTTTTATATAGTTTTAGACATTTAAACATTGTTACACTAAGTGAAGTTTTAAAAACAATACTCTCCATTGAATTATGTTTTTCAATTACCAAACAAATGATAGAAGTGTCGATTATTTGTTGTCCAGCTGCTTCAACGTCTGTGTAACGAAGGGAAATTTAGGCTTAAACTCAGACCCCGTTGGGGAGATGAGCTCAAAGATAAAGTTTCTCGCAACCCAGTTTACTTTAAACCCCAGCCAAACGGACAGCAATAAATTCAGTTCTTGAATGCTCATAAACCTCTCCGAAAATTCCATTCAAATTCGGACTAAGTTACTCCGTTTAGAAAAAAATTCACTTGGAAAATTTAAGCTCCACAGTTTTCAAGTATCCAGCTCCGTTTATCAGTCAAAGTCTAGCAATTTTCAACAACTTTTCAAGCAACGTTTAGTGCGACTATCAGCGGAGGTGTTGGCGGTATCAACAGGGTTAGCATCATCGTAAGGGGAAGTGGGGCTTGTGGTACAGCGACTTTTCGTGACAGTGAGACCCAGATGGCATTGCAATAACTTCTAGCGAGATACATTTGTAAAAAGCTTTGCTTGCGCGAGCGGTGGGGGATTCAAATACTATTTTATCAAAGATTAGGGGAAGTGTTCATTTAAGAATACAGAACCTTTTCGCAGATTGAAGCCAAATAATGACAAAATTTACGGATTACAGAAAATACTGGAGGCAAGTCCTACCTTAAGCGACAGTTATAATAAAGATTATTTCTAAAATGACACTGTTACTATTTTCAGCATTCCTGCTTGCTGACCTGATAATTAAAAAATTAATACAAAGCTGTGACTAGCTTTATTTCAATTGGGCGTCAATGAAAGTAAAATGATTATAGTCGTCATTAACATAATTTTTTCTAAAGCTTTTAAGACAGGCCGTAAGAGACCAGGTCACCATGGCAACCAGGTCACCATGGCAACCAGGTCACCATGGCAACCAGGTCACCATGGCAACTAGGTCACCATGGATTCGGGAAAATGGCCAGCACCTACTAGCTAACTATCGAATTTCGCTAATTGGCAGTAGGCAGCGATAAACTCATGACTAAAAAACTATGAAACCAGAAAAGTTCGTTCTTGGAACTAAAATTTTTGATTACGTACTTAAAAAGAAACAGAAAGACGATGACAGGAAAGGCCTGCACCGATCTGCACGTAAAGTTCCTTAACTTAAAAAAAGAAAGAGAAAGTGCCTTTTTCTCAGATATACGAAAATGAAAACTATTTTTTGTAGGGGCAAAGGAAGCACCATTACGACGGAAGTATAATCTTGAGGTTTCTTTCTCTGAGTCATCACTTGTTAGCCTGGTTGTGGTTGTACAAAAATACCTATTAAATGACAGCATGTCTTCCAAGCGACCGCCTATGCATCCGGTTGTGTAAAAAGTCCTATTAAACTGTTTTTCATAAGAAACTTTAGAAAAATTGAAACTATCCTTTTTATTATTGGTCGCAATTTTTTAGTCAAATGTTGTCAAAAAACTGTGTTACTAAGATCATTGAATATGCGGGATTTTTGGAAATATAATTTTCTGGGATTATATATTTCCAACATCTGAAAGCCCTATTGTATGGCCAACGGCTAACTCGGCGAGAGCCCGGCAAGGAGGGCGGATGAGCTACGACTCCAGGGGTCAACGGCTTCGGGCGGAAGGACTCCTGGAAAGAGGGATGGTGTCCCTTTAAAAACACTGTAGAGGTGGTTCTGGGGGCCCATCTCTACTATTAGCCCCTTGGTTTCATCTATGATCATGACAACAAACCAAAACTCAGATTTTGGGATAGTTGGAGGGTCATAGTAGCCAACCTTTTGATAGAAGATGGTACCTGATGATGATGATTATAAGGTTATGAATCCTTAATTTTCTAAATAAAACTCCATGATTTCCTGGACTATCTAATAGAAAATGGTCTTATTGAATTAATATGTGTAGCTTAAATGGGGCGTTAAAAGCAGGGGCGTTGAAAAAGGCCTATAGGGTTAGATTTAACAGGATAACAGCGTAAAATATATTGATCAGCCTCAAGTGCCATGGGTGCATAAAATCCAATAAGCTTTGATTTTCCAAACGTCTATTAAAATACATAGATACACGCTTTCATATACATGTCTGTTTTCATAAAACTGTTTCGCCTAATTTGTCATAATCTTTATTCGATTTTGCTTTTGTTTTAGAACATGAATTCGTTTCCATCTTCCGCTTTTTACTTTTTCTTCTTAAACTCCGTATACGAGTAATGTCCAAATCACCGTTCGCTTCCGCAGCGTCAAAATCAAACTCGCAGCTACTTGACCTGCGGAAATGCGTTAGTTTTTCGCTTGCGGCAGAGTTTTCCAGAACGATATCATCAGCTGATATTTTATTTTCTCTTTCAATGTGGTCATACCCGTCAGTGGAAAACTCTTCGTTTGATCTGGTTTCCCAAGCCAAATGCTTAGCTTCTAACGATATATCGTTTTTAATCGCTTTGACATTAGCAGAAGGGAGCGGCTTCGCGGTTACACGTTGCGGCACAGCATCGCTCGTACCATGTTCTTCTAAAAACAACGCGTTGGAAAATGACCTTGGACTTGAACTACTTGATGTAACTACAATCGACGGTACGGGAATAAAACTTCCTTTTGTGCTAGTAGCCACGACGGTATCTGGTTCATGTCTTTTGGTATTTTGCAAGCTATTTTTGTTGCATTTACTGTCCAAACATTTACCACCCCCAACGTATTCGCTAAAACCTGATCGAATGCCACTATCGCTTGATTTAGGCCCTTCTGAAGATACAGTTGACTCATCTGTGACTGGTGCCGTCACAGCAATCTTGTCTTGCGCGAATGCACGCGAGATCTCCGCGTCAATTTCCGCATCATATGCATCATCTTGCTCGCTATCAAGCTGAAACTCATTTGCCAAAACTACCGCGGCTCCTGATGAATTTTTGTGACAAGCGACATCGTCTGATAATTCGTCATCCTCGTTTAAAACTTGCGAACTTTGACGCAGCCATTTTGTTATTTCAGTGAAGTTTTCGCTAAAGTGATGGTTTTGTTGTGCTTTCTGGAGAGATCCCCGCCTTTGGAGAACTGCTTTCCTTCTCTCGAGATCTGCTATTGAATATTCTTCATCTTCTTCAGTCTCATCTATAGATCCAAGTGGCGTTCGACACACTGAAGACCTTGATTCGGCATCAAATCTATCTGTACCCCTCACGTGATCATCAGCGTGATCCTTTAGTGGTACGAACTTTTTTCTTGAGATCTTCAATGCCGATATCTTGATAGGTTCAACAGTTTTGCCACAAGCGTTGCGTGAAGAATGACCAGAGGACGATTTTCGAGTTGGGTCTCGCAAGCTGGCACTTTGTTTAATTTCATTACCAAATCCGGTTTGAATTGAGCCTCTGTCACCACTGGGCACTTTTTCATCGAAATTTGAACTGTCTTGGTACAACGGTGAAATGTCTTGTTTTCCAACTAAACAATTAGAATTTTCATCTGGAATATCAATAGCCAGTTGATGCAACATTCTTGATCGACGAATCTCTACAGGAGACACAGCGCTGACTGGCAACGAATCAGGGACTTTTAGGTGCTCATTTGAACCACCTGAAGACCTCAAGGATCCGTCAGAGGTCCTTTGCTGTTTCCTTATTTCAACTTTTCGTTTTACACCAAATGACATGTTCTTTCTAGCTACTGGTTTCCGATCCATCCCTATTTCATTTAAATACGTGAATGCATGTCCGAATCCTGTTATTTGAGCTGTCATACTTTTCCGCCTTTCTGCAAGAATCAACATTGAGGCTTTCCGCTGAATATGGACACTTTCACTTCGCTTAACCTCGTCCGGTAACCGCTTTGTAACGCTCCGTCTACGTGAGCTCTTTGCGCGCCCACCAGACACAGAGCAATAGACTTCATGGGATTTTAAAATTGTATCCAGATACCTAGATAAACAAGAGTCCGGCTCTGTTTCACAAGTGTCCGACCGCTCCCTTCCTGCGCTATAGTGACCATTGTTTTCATCTACGCCAGCACTTGCAATAACGATCTCTGGCAGCTGGACAGCATTTCGACGTCTAAATTTGCTTTGTTTGACAGTAGGCTCGCTTTGTTTACTAGCTGTAGGTGCAACTTTCAGTGGCCAATCCGTGCAGGTAAAGCTACTTGATCGCAAAACAGGGGCTTTATTTGCTCTCTCCTCGCCTAAGTCTGTTAAAGTAAACACTGATATTGTTTTCGGCCGTTCCTTAACACGAACTCTAGCAGTAAGCATTGGTTCAACTTGAACAGGAAGAAGCAATGGATATAAATCAGGATCTGAATTATTATGTCTTTTCTTTGACAGTGGCTTGTCTTTAATGAGACTGTCATCTGGATTTCCTGGCAAGAGGGACTTTGTTTCCCTCCCACATTCACTATTTGCTTCTACATCCTTGCTATAGAATAGACGTTGCTTATCTGGAGACCCAGGCTCGCTATCTTTAAACAAACGGTCGAACAGCCGAGAAAAGCTGGTAAAAGATAAACAGAAAATAAACACACAGATAGAAGTTTGAAGGGACGTAAAGAAAACACAATAACTGCAATAATTTCAAAAGAGAACGGAGATTCCGAAACCTAAACTTTTATGAATATTTGTATCAAACAAAAGTATTTCAATATGCTATAAAATAAATGTTTTAAATATTTCACATTCACATGTTTTCACTTTATCCGGAAATTTTGGCGTTTTGCAGCACCAGAGGATGATAAAATTTGCATAACGAGGTAACTGAATTTGAAAACGGAACAGGAAAAAATTCACCTTTCAATTTCCCTAGCTTAAGTTTATCCTCCAGTACTTATCACTATTATCATCTAATTCAATAGCTATAATTAGGGAGCTAAAAAAGATTCAAATGTTTTATATAATTGCCAGTAATATAATTTATATAACTGAAGGTGGTTTTAGGACACTGAAAGCTATGCTTATCCTGCAGTGCTCTGGCCCTTCCTCTCGAAGTGATCACACCTCGCGATTCCTTCGTCTGGAATTGCAGAGATCTGGACACTCCCCTCACTCGGGGTGAAAGTTTGGTCATGTCTAGGAATCAAACCACAGATTTTTGGATCTGTAGTGAGCGACCCTAGCCATTGAGCCATCTTCACATTTGAATGATTATGATTATGATGATTATCATATCATTATGATGCTGACGATTGAAATGATGACAAAGATGGTTAAAACACAACTTATTACTAACCTTGTTTTGCCAGCCACTGCAGCTCTCTTCATTGATCCAAACCATTTTTTCATCTTATTTTTGTATCGCATTTCAAGCAGAATCATAGTGGAGAGCAAGAAGATGACTAGCATTGCCAGCAGAATCGTCATATTTTGATACGGGTTAACCTTCTCAAAGCCAAATTGTTGCAAAACTGCTATTCCCATGTTTGATTGACACTCAAGCTTTGATTGACTGCTGCAGTCGAATATGACGTCATTGATGAGCACCTTCATTGTGGCGCTGTAGGCCCAGTGAGTTGGGTTTACATAGAACAGCCAATAGTAAAAGGCAGGCATTTCTGGTTCAGGGACGAGAAATCCACCAGCGAAGCCAGATACAGCTGATAGCATCGGGCAAATGAGGGTGGAATATCGAGGGATGGCGCTTGCTGACAGCATAATGATTGCGATCCACACGTGGTTTAGTTGAAGGTGTATCAGAGTGGTGACGAAAAACTTCCAGAAGTCGAGCTCAACAACGGTACAAAGGTAGATTATCGTGCAGCTGAGAAACAGGGGCAAGACAGTAACTGCCGCAATGCGAATGAAAGTATGGAGAACAAGTTCGCGCGAATTTCCAACTCCTTCCGCTTGCTCAAGGGCGAATAGAGGAAAGGCTTTACCTAAATGTGTATGTATGACCGACGCCATGAATAGCTGGCTTGCACACAAAAACACTTGATAGCAGCTCATCAGAAGAATGCCGCTGTCTGTTTGCCAGTACACACTACCTGCGGAGGAGATGAAATAGGCATCTTCAGCTGCGTAAAACATAATATACGAAGGAGGGTTCGAAGGTTTGCTGAGAGACGCATTGCAGTTAAACACAACCAAGAAAAATTGCTTACTACAGCGCTGGAGAATGAGAGGAAGGTCAATAAAAGGAGATAAATGCCACACCCAAACCAATCTTCCTAGAAACAATTTAATTAGGCGTTGTTAGCGTGTGGTAGAATAGGTTCAAAATCTTTGGTTGGTTGAGATTTGTAGGTGTTGCTGAAAACGTAATAAAATAAGCCTAAATCGACCTGCGAGGCAAATTGGTTGTTGAATTCGTGTATGCTGTCTTTTCATTGCAGTAGGAGAATTCAAGTTTCACATCCGATCAAAGATTTGGAACCTATGCTGCATGTGGCAGTTCAAAGTCTTTTCTCACTGATCTTTCTCAGAGTCAGTTGCTTTCTCCCTTCTGAGGTTGAATAACTGCCGCCAAAATTTCAATATTGGAATGGGCACACAAATCTGCGCATGTTGGATCCATACGGATCCGATCCCGTGTAAACACCTCCTCAAAAATGAGTTCGGATCCAAATGGATCCGATACTGTTTGGATCCGACCCCGTGTAAACAGGGCCTTAATCTTATTCTGATCATTTTCCAATCAAACAATGATCCAAAGCATGATTTATATTCATTTGCACAAATCTCTAATTAGATTATCCCTAATCACAGGTCAATCAAGCGATCACTGCTGTACCAGATGACACGACCTCTTGAATTGTATGCAATACAGATAGCTATGACTCCAGGTGATCCTAATCATGTTACATCCAATTTTATCCAATCACACTAAATCGCATTACAAAGCTTAACTTATTCTTTTCAATTTGGAACCTATCATTTCTCAAATGACCTTTTTACGGAAATAAAACATAAGTTAATTTTCAGCTTGTGTGGCCAAGCAGTAATAAACTTAAAGGATGTGTTTTTGTTGGCAATTCGAAGGCAACTTATTGCATTAAAGTTGCTATGGCATTCGATGATCATTTTAAGAGCTACCGCACTAGGGGGTTTCCTTGAGCAGGGACGATAAAATGCAATCTACTGAAGCTGTTAGAAATCAAGTCACTGAAATAAAGCAATCTGTATCGAGTCAGGAAAAATCGACTGCTAATACCTGACATACCAAACTGGCTGTTTATTTTAGAATAATTTAAAGAAAGTTGATTAATAGTTATTGAGTGAATTACAGTTAGTAGGACCAAGTTAATTTGGTAGTTAACACAGGTAACATGGGTTATATGGGTAAAAGGAAATGGGCAAAACATTCGCCAAATTTAACCTTCATGGCCTAAACAGCACAGAACTTAATAAACGAAGTTTTAAGCTTAATTTTCGAGTGAATACAAAGTTAGAAGCACACAACTTTGTCAGGTTACCAAAATGTCTATCAACTAAATATACTGCTTATTGTGCTGTGGCGATCATAAAAGGGTTGATCGATAAAAGTTAGGCCTTAGGAACATAAATAATGACGACAACCTACCTAAAGCAAGGCCATACAGCAGGAAAATAATGAGCAAGTAGAGCTTCTGTGCTATCGTCTGACATTTGGAAGAACGGCAGTCAAATGCAAGCAGTCGGTCGGAGAGGCTTGAAGAGTACCTGCGAAAGATTGAAGGTGTAGTAACATTTAAACACCTCTTAGATCACTTAGATTATTGGAGAAAAATTCACTCAAAATCTTTGTCTATCCCAGAAGGTTCGATAACAGCCTCAAGACGTATTGAAGGAGCTGTGAACGTTTTCATTAAAAAAAACTGTTTAAAAATCTTTTAGACCACTAAGAGTTTTGAAGAAACTACCTTCCGAGTCCTGGTTTACCTCGCAAGGTTCGATAAAAGCCTTAAGACATATTGAAGTAACTGTGAACGATTTTGTTAAAGAAAACAGTTATTCTAACGAAATAACGAAATAAACGTTATTCTAGTGCAGATCACCCATGGAGTTGATTAAAATAAAAAACGTGGGGTTGAGTTTCTTCTATAAACATTGCACCCTTCCTCTTGCAGAAAGAACCCATTAGCGGAAACAAAGATGTAAATTTTACCTTTTTATTTTCATGCTCAAAGTTTTAACCGGATTCTTCGTTGCTTTTTGCACGGCTTTTTTGATAGCCTCGACTTCGCCGCTTTCCTGGTAATGCTCCACAATCATTTCTTGTGATTTCTTAAAGACTAAGACGTCCATTATGGTGTCCGCAGGATTGGAGGCGTCTAAAACCTAAAGATTGGACTTTGATAAAAAAGTTTCTACTTGAAAGAACTGAAACCTGACAAAACATGACGGGGCACGAGGAGGAACGATCGGTAATGTTTCATTTTGATACCCACCTAAGTAAGCATTTTAAAACATGAAGGATTTGGAATCATGAGGAAAACCTTTTTGAGCAAGTGCTTTTGTTTTCAAAGACACAATGCAAATAAAGAAAGCCTCCTCAAAATCAAACTTGCTCTTAACCCTCTTGTGGAATACTCTTTAATTGAAAAAAATTTTCTGCTTAAAATCAGGAAAAACTTTAATAAATAAATTGCAATAATCAAAATATCAAACGTTTTTCTTAGCTTACAATAAAGCTTACTTACTAAAATTTATGTCTTTGGTTAATTATAGTTAAATATAAAAAGCATACCGGATTCATTTCGTATCGGATCGCTTTACGTGTGAACAGGGTGAATCCGGTATCGTGTGAACAGGGCCATAGGTTCAGGACAAATAACTTTCGAAACTTTCGATTGTCAACCCAAGCATTTTATTTATAGGAAATCTTTCATAGCAAACAAATTTTATTTATAGGAAATCTTTCATAGCAAACAAATTTTATTTATAGGAAATCTTTCATAGCAAACAAATTTTATTTATAGGAAATCTTTCACAGCAAACTGTGATGTTGGTTAACTGGCTCTAGTTAAAAATGTTTCAAAACCACTGTGCAGTGTTTTCACTTGCCTTTATCAAAGAGAATCATATAATACAGTAATCCCGAGTTTTAGGAAGCTGATGCTACGAATTAATAAACGAATTGAGATACAAAAATGCAACCAAAACCAACAAACCTCTCCTGAACTCTGCAATGCCTCAGCAATCATTGTTGGCGCCATAATCGGTGAGCCGTAATAGGCAACCTAGAAAGAAAAAACATCTTGGAATGTATTCATTTGTATAAAATAAGATAATATAAATAAAATATAAAATAAGAAAACTGTTCTGGCTGTTATTTTTCTGCATATAAAAATGGTTCTGGGGGCCCATCTCTACTATTAGCCCCTTAGTTTTATCTATAATCATGACAACAAACCAAAACTCAGATTTTGGGATTTTGGGATAGTTGGAGGGTCATGGTAGCAAACCTTCTGATAGAAGATGGTACCTGATGATGATACAAAAATGGGTGAGTACGGTTTACTTTATTCCTTAGAAATAAATCTGACTACAGATGCATGTGTATTTTATGACTTTATCGAACTAAAGGTTTCTAAAGATTAGGTAACTAGAAAAAGAGAAACAAATACCATAAGAAGAAAACCAGAGCCTGGAAAATATTTCCATAAATATGAAATATTTGAAATGCTATCTTATCTTACAGGAAGCATTTTACGGGGAAGAAATGAATCTCAAAAAATGTAACTAGAACGTATATTGAAAATGGCATCTGTCTAAAGCCCATGTTGTGATTTCAATAGAAAAGATTATGAAATACTGTTTTACTGATCTATCAATAGAGTGCTCAATTTTCTATATGCATAGCAGTAGAATAGGACGGTTCTAAGTTGCAACTCTAGAGATTTATGTTGGCTTATTGCAGTTGCTTGATGATAATATTAAGCGTGAAACTCAGAACCACCCTGTTCTATACACCAAACATACAGAAAAGTTTAGATACATACATGACCCCCACACAGGAACAAAATCCGGTCAAACATGTGGAATATTTCAATCCTGGGCTGATGGATTGTTAGGATCACAAGTCTGCCCGAGAGGGTAAGACCATGCAAGGTTTCAAGAAGCTCAAGTGAAGATGCCGAGTCTAAGCCTGAAAAAATGACAATGGAACCAAATTATTACGAGACGAATGAATCGACTTGTAAAGGAGCAAGTGATAAATAGAGCTTTCTGTAGTTTAGTCAAAAATCTTTTATTGATTTAAAAATATTGCGGTCTGGAACAGCTGATTGTTTAAGTTTTGAACTTTTTTAGAATCCCTAAAACAAAATTTCGACATCTTCTCACAATCTAAAACCAATATCGATATCTTACATAATTGCGCTAAAAAATAGACAGAACTTTCTTGATCAACTTTTGCCTGCAGCTTGTGAAATCGAAGAAGCATTTGCAAAAATATATTGTTTTTATCAATCAAAAAATATGTAGCAGACACGCCTGTTTTTTAGCAAATAAAACATCGTTGAAGTGTAAGTATTATGTAAATGCTGACCTGATGTAGGCTCATCCAAGAAGAGAATGCTGGGAACACGCAAAAGCTGAACTGCCACGCAAAGACGGCGTTTCTGGAAAACACAAATCGATCACAATCACTCGTATAGAACGGAAAAATTAACTGAAGACGACATTCGAATATACGAGAATGGGGTGCTCATAGTCAAGACTACCCAAAAGAACAATTTTCATATTTAGTAATGAAATCAAAGAACATGTATTCTGCGGGATGAAACGAGCATTTTTTTCTTCATATTAGTGTGCATATATTTACATATACATAAATTCTGTATTTGCGTATATGTATATATATATATGTTTATTTTTATTAGCTTTTTCCAAGCATAGCGGTCAAATCTTTGATTGGCTGAGAGCTCTGTTCGCTGCCATGTTCTAAGCCAATCAGCACACAGGATTTTCACAACAAAACCGCCTCGCAGCTAGAATTAGGCCCATTTTCGCCATTTCAGCGTGTTTTTACCACATTGTCTACAAAAAACATTGCACGCCTCTATAAAGCGAATTTCCACTTTATATTTTGTCCAGTTCATCATCATGCGTTGCTATTTAACCTATATTGGCGCTACTGTTCGATCGCAAAGAATAATATACAAAAACACCTCGCAAATGATCGGTAAATTTCGTGTCGAGATTCAGGTTAATTAGGTTTTTACCTCTCCCCACCCAAAACGCTAGAGACATTTCACATTTAGACAAAATCAATTATATACTTACCTTAAATATAGGAATGGTTCATAATCCGGTCAAAGATGCACTCACTGTTCAGCCTTAGATTCGGCGGGGATCGCCAATTTAATTATCACAACGGTACGAAGGCTCTCATATTCACCCTCGAAATCAATAAATGTATCTTTGTCCTCTGGAATCAAAATCTGCTTCATAAAAGTGAAAAATTTTCAGTAACAGCCCAAAGTAATTTCAATCATGATTGTCCAGACAATTGACCATTATTACTAATTTTATGTGATGAAAATGGCGAATACACTCACGCGGTAAGACTGGGATCTAATAAAATTTGAAAACGGCGGGAAAATCAATTTAGAAAAATTGACGAAAACGCATCCTTGAAATTTTCCCGCCGTTTTCAAATTTTATTAGTTCCCAGTCTTACCGCGTGAGTGTATTCGCCATTTTCATCACATAAAATTAGTAATAATGGTCAATTGTCTGGACAATCATGATTGAAATTACTTTGGGCTGTTACTGAAAATTTTTCACTTTTATGAAGCAAATTTTGATTCCAGAGGACAAAGATACATTTATTGAGTTCGAGGGTGAATATGAAAGCCTTCGTACCGTTGTGATAATTAAATTGGCGATCCCCGCCGAATCTAAGGCTGAACAGTGAGTGCATCTTTGACCGGATTATGAACCATTCCTATATTTAAGGTAAGTATATAATTGATTTTGTCTAAATGTGAAATGTCTATAGCGTTTTGGGTGGGGAGAGGGAAAAACCTAATTAACCTGAATCTCGACACGAAATTTACCGATCATTTGCGAGGTGTTTTTTATATTATTTTTTGCGAACGAACAATGGCGCCAATATAGGTTAAATAGCAACGCATGATGATGAACTGGACAAAATATAAAGTGGAAATTCGCTTTGTAGAGGCATGCAATGTTTTTTGTAGACGATGTGGTAAAAACACGCTGAAATGGCGAAAATGGGCCTAATTCTAGCTGCGAGGCGGTTTTGTTGTGAGAATCCTGTGTGCTGATTGGCTTAGAACATGGCAGCGAACAGAGCTCTCAGCCAATCAAAGATTTGACCGCTATGATCTTTTTCCATATATTTCTTTTCCATGCTCTTATATCCATCTTCCTATTCCATTTGTCGAATTTCATATTCCTTTAACGTTTTTTAGTTCTATGATCGCTTTTCAATTTTACTTGATAACGGGCTTTGCTCGAAACGTCGTTATAAATTTAAAAAAAAAATTTCCTGTTACAATTTCATCACATTGATCGTTATTATAGCTTTATATGGTATCGCATGCAATATAGTATACAGATAAAGTTCATTCTTGTACACCAGCTGCCTACAGAGAGCAGGAAAGTTCAAGAACACAATTGAGCTTTGAGATAATACCGTTTTAGCAATCAGATATTAAATAGGTTTATGAACTCAGCAAATAACACGAAATATTGCTCCTCATGGGAAGTAACTTGTGTATAAATGATTTGTGGTGAAACGCAATACGATAAAGGCTCGTAGCAAGCTTATTGAATTGATGCCAAATAGCTCTGCTAGTATGAATTTCATGCACCTCTAAGGCCTTTGAGTAAGCAAGATTTTATATTCGTCTTTTAACTAGCTTAACAGTTTTTCAGTTTTGAAGTTTTTGGCTGGTCTTTAGACAAAGATTTAACATCTGAAACTTCTCTTAAACTGAAAAAAATAATTGGAGAGTTGATGACGTACCTGCCCTCCGCTCAGCCCAGGCCCCACAGCGCTCCCAACGACAACATCCGCGTAGTCATTCAGCCCAGTCTATAGAAATGACAATTTTGAGGTATGAAGACTCTTCACAGTAGCATCATCAACAACAAAAACGATACAAAACAAAAAAGCAACAACAACATCGTCATAAGCATAAACAACAGCCACAACAGCATGAAGTAACAATCTCTGAGACATCATCTTGGAAATTCTGATAATTACAAACTAAAGTGTCTGATAATTCTCAATTGAAACTTATCGACATAGAAAGCTTCCTTTCGTTGAACAGCACATATAGGCCATTTCTAGCTCTTATGAAACAGTTACCTAGTTACCTAAGTCACAATAACATGATAATGTGTCACAATTTTACAGCGAATCTACCGTACTTTCACTACCAATAGTCTCACCTGTCCTATCACCTGTTCTACTCTCATCAGTTTGTTTTTGATTGACATTGTCTTTGGCAGTCTCATCAAGGCACTGAAGGTCAAGTTCTCCCTAACAGTCAGCTCTTCGTAGTACGGAGTAGCTAACTGCATTACATAACCACTGTTACTCTTAAACCAATCTCGTGTTTCGCTGTTGTTCAGGCCATTTATAAAAACCTGTTGTAAAATGCGTTCATAAATCAAATTGACGTCACAAGGGTGAGGAGGTAGGACACACATGATGTTTAATGTCAAACAAATAACAGCCTCACACTTGACTGAAACACAGCCTTACCAAACCGCTACAGTTCCCTGGCCAATTAGATTCCATACGCACACAACTATTGTCTGCGGACAAAATATTTCTAGATTCGAATCTTATTGCTGACGTCATAGATATGAAGAGACTCTGAGGGTATTAAGTGATTTCGTTGTTCTCTAGGAGACTGAAAACTACAACAAGGGAAAAATCTTAAATAAGAACATCCAAATTTTTTAAATTCCATGTTTTTCATATTCGAAAAAAAATTATCCAATGAGTTTTCAAGTGTTTATTTTTGAGGAAATTTCATTGAATAAATAAGTCACAGTGCACCGTAGCAAAGTAACTTTACTCCAACACAGAATTACAAAAGCCAAGACTTTTGATTATTATTTTAAAGAAGCCAGGACAACTGACATCCAGAGTGACTTGCACTTCTTATTAATTACTGAAACTGTTCTTTACCGGTCTGTAATAAAGAGCTGGTTGCCATATAGGCAGGGCTGTACACGTTTGCCTGACAATCGCATTAAACGTGACACTAGGAGTTGAAGCTTGGGCCGTCCTGCTCTATACACCGAAGTCATTTCTTAGGTTAATCTACATTGGATGTAAAACTACAGCGTTTTACAATTTGGCATGCATGTACAACTGCAACCACTCCTCGACCCGACCTTGCAGAGAAACGTGGCATGTTACAGGAACATATCACAAGAAACAAGCAGGCACGGAGCAGGGAATGGCATTATCTTTAGTGTAAAGGTCATCTCTTTAGTCAGTGTGTTGATAAAAGCAAAGTTTGGTCTTTGTGGTACACGAAAAATGATTTGGTTTTCATTGATGACATAGAAATTCCAGGTATCATAGAACAAAATAATTTACGATTTAAATACAAGTTATTTACAGTACAAATATAGGTTTTATTTGACAGTTAATTAAAGCTAGTAAATCTTGATATTTGACTTGGACGGGTAAACCTTTGCTTAAAGGAAATCAAAGAGATCAAGTATTCTAGCTGTTGACATGCGAAAGAAATGTTTAAAATGTTCTGAGACATAACTGCATTGAGATAACTGGTTCAATCTTCAAAGATGCACAGATTTTGAACAATATGCAGAGAAAAATTTGTGTCCTTAAACTCTTTGCTGCAAAGAAGCAATGCACGTATCATTTTGACTGTTCCTAAAGAAACATTGATCAAAATAAGACGAAAAATGCTTTGAAGTGCAGTAGCAATCATAGCGATAGGATTGTAGAAATCGAACATATCTTATTTTTCATACAAAGGCAACATCTGCGAAGGAGTGAATAATTTTTAGGGGGTACAGCTATGTACGAAAACAAATACCACAACAAGAAGCGTTTGGTGCAAATTCTTTTGTTTTGTCTGAAAATCTCTGGAAATCCTTTTGTTTTCGTACGCTATTTCATCATCATCAGGTACCATCTTCTATCAGAAGGTTGGCTACCATGACCCTCCAACTATCCCAAAATCTGAGTTTTGGTTTGTTCTCATGGTCATAGATAAAACTAAGGGGCTAATTACAAGATTTAATTGCCCCAAGAGAATAATAGTAAAATGCCAACTTACTTTCGACTCCTTTGAATCTTTTCTTCCCGTTAAAATATCCAGCAATGTAGTTTTCCCACTTCCCGATGGACCCATGATAGCAACCAGTTGTCCGGGGTTGAAGTATGCATTTATCCCTTTTAATATCTGCTTTTTCCCTGCATCTGTGCCACCCTTACCCCTGATTCTCAAGCTCAATTTCTGCCATCGATTTCTCCCATCGTTCACTTGTCGTTTGTGTCCCCCTGCAGTCACCGAATACTCAACATCCATGCAAGAGAGACCAATATAGTTAGACGGGATACAGCAAGGCAACCCAACTGCTTTTAACGTATTAGTGTTATTATACAACGAGTCAATGAACTGGTTTTGGATACGAGTTTCTCTTATTCTTTGTACCACCCAAAATACTTTTACTGTTACGCAAATGAGAGTGAGTATAAGATACAATATAAGAAGCAGCCATTCGGCCCATTTAGGCCAGGGGCTTACTTCGGAATAAAATTCGATTGATTTCGGGCATGTGGGGTTACACTGAACACGACGACACGAGTCCGATAACACAGTGGGTTCTTTTCTCGATAAGTCACTCCCATTGCGTGTTGGTTGCACGTTGGAAACAATGGAGGCCTCATACCAATTCTGAAGTATTTTGTTAATGGTTTTCCCTTTGACGGCCACTTTGTTCCATCTTCCTTTTTTCACAATATGACGAAAAACAAACAAGGGGAATTTGAATGATGTCTCAGAGCGCGAATTGAAAAGGCCGCCGGGAGACCACAAAGAGCTCGTAGCAAAAAATGTATGTTGGAAGCAAGAGACTATTATGGAGTGGATGTTTGAGATTGAGCTGGTTACTCGTAATGAATGGGAGATTTCTCCGCCAAAAGCAAGCATGTCCGAAAGGATTTTGCTTGTTTTGTCAAAGCTTGTTAACTTCCCCGAAAGAATAATTCCTTTCGACAAACTGTATATGTCGTAACGACTCATAATATTGAATAGTTGTACGTCGCGCGGGAAAAACCGCTTTGAAACCATGCAGAAAATCGACAAACAGCACGGATAGTGTAAACTCGTATCCGAACATCCTGGCACTGTGCTTACTTCAGAAATAAGCTTTTTCAAACCTTCATTAGCTAGCATGTTTTGATAATTAACAAACCAGGACGAATCAGTTAAAGCGTATATTTTTGCCCTGTATTTTCTTCTGACGAATTTCGCGTGATTCAAAACGCCGATGCCGCCAGCGCTACTTCCAGCGAGCCAGATTTCAGTGGCGTTTATCAAACCATAAGGATTCAAATCATCGATAATCGCGCGAAAAATCGCTTCACCGTGAAATGATACTGGCAGCGTTCTCCCTTGCGCGTTGCGAAAAATAATAGTTTTGTTGCCAAGCCAAAGATCATTACTACAATACGGTACTAAGACTTTATTATAGCGATAAAACAAGTTGTTTTGATCTGAAGACGACAAAATATCTTCTCCAACAATTTCTCTTGGATATAACCCTGTACCGTACAAATAAGGCTCTTGATTCTTCCTGTTTAAGCAGGAAGCATAATCAAAGCATCCTCCACCGCTTTCTAAAAATATGACCCATTTGGTAGAGTTGTTCCTGCTGATGTAATAAATTGGCGTTGAGCCATCGCTGCAAACTCCCCATCCGCCAGAAGTTCTGTTTACAATTGTTCGGTGCATCGAACAGCCTGTCTGCGGCGGGAAGTACCCAATAATTCCAAGGCACAAAACGATGAATGTTGCAAAGAGCATGGCTAGATATCAAACTTTATTCCTTCGTGGTCGAGACGCAGAATCTCCGATCAAAATAGAGATGCAGGACCCAAATAACTTCCAAGACTTTTCATAACCAGCCCAGATAAGGATCAGCAATAAACATCTTTATAAGCCAAAGAAAAATTCAAGTTATTTCTCAATATTTCGTTTGCTTACTCTTGCATTGTATTTCCTACCAAATACGCAGGCACGCTCTTGGCAGACGACAAGAAGCGATACACGAAACAATATTACCCTCTCTTCATAATTCTTGTCGAAACGAGTGGCTCCTCTTAAACCAAAACAAGAACAGAAAACACAGCGCACGAGAGTATTAAATACCTGGTTCTATGTTGGCAGCGTCCTTCCTAATGCTTCTCTTTCACCGATCTAAACAGGCTTGCACCAGTTAACTTGAAGCAATTCAATATTTGATGACGTCACACAGTGTTATGACAGCCAATTTCGTATATTTTAAACAGACCAGACATCACATAGAGTCTAAATATGTCTAAACATATTAATTTATAAATTGATTTTCCCGATGCATCCTCGAGATAAAGATTCGTAAATAGCTAACAATTTGAATCGGCCTGATGAACAGACGATTTGATTCGCCACAATCTCCTTTCAAATCCTTTATCTTTGAAGATGAGTAGAAAATTGAATCATCATTTCAGCACAGCTGCGCGCTCGCGAAGCACAGAAACAAGTTATGCCATCGCAAATATTGTTTGAAAAGATACTCACAGTCTGGAATTCGAGCCACCCAAGGGTCATGCAGTCATTAAACATGGGCCCGACATCTCATTACAAAGGATTAATATTCTGACTATGATGATTATTCAAAGAAACTTTGAGTATGATAATTCATGTTGGTTATGATGCTGATTGAGTTCACTAATACGCTTGAGTATATGCGACAATTATGAAGATATATGAAAATATATGAGAGTAATGTTAATTATGCAACATGCCTCAGTAAAGAACAGTTTCATATCTAAGTAAGTTGGATCTTGTGTTGTTTACAATGTATGCAAATGCAAGCGAATAATTCTGAAAACCAATGGTTAAAGCAAAATGCGCAAGGCAGACTGTAAGGCTGCATCTGAACACCTGTAAGTAACGATACTTCAGGACTTTAAAAGGTTAAATGTATGTTAATTTATGCCATTTAATGACAATATACGTCAATGAAATAATGCATAGTAGGACGATTTGTTCCTACAGCACATCAGCTTTACTTTTAGATAAAAAAATCGATACTAATTTAGAATGCATTATTACGATAATGTATGATAATTTATACATCTAATGCTTAGAAACACGACAACGAATTCAAAACAATTCTTATTATGATTTTCATTAAGTAGCTTTGTCTAAGGTATAGAAATAAGGAGAAAAGGGCTGAACTCAAAATAGTATAACAGTTATTAATGATGTAGGATAGATGATGAAATCTACTTTAAAATGTAAAATATCGCAACAATAAAGATCGCAGGAACTGGTTCCCCGTACAATATTTTTCGTTCTTAATCCCGCCCGCGCATTATTATGAATCTGCCGCAGAGAATGCGCGGAATAATTTTTTTTCTGGTCAGGTTCTCCGCGAATATTTTACTATTTGAACTTCTGATCTGACTTCTAATTACGAGAAAATACAAAGTACAAGATCTCTTCGAAAGATTTTGCTACGAATTCCGTGCACGATTTCTCATGAAAAGTTCGTTAGACGCGCTCCCCGTGCAGGAAAAAAAATTTAAAGTCTGGAGCATACTGTAAAAACTTCTTGTAAAAAATTCTTACCAGAATCAAAAGTAAGTTTTCTCGATCGAATCATACAAAAGAAAATTGCAATTATCAATTGCCCTATATTAAATTCCCTATATAAAAAGATTCTTAGTTAAGGTGAACACGTGTTCGATTTTGCTTAGCCACCTTAAACGCAACATCTGACCTTAGAATGTTTGTAGCCAATCACACAACAGCTCCAGCAGGCTTCTCAGAAGGATCAATACCATGCAACTTCATTTGAACAGCCATTTCGAACAGATAGTCAAAACACTCACACCTAGAAAAAATCGTATGATGATCAAAAACAAAGTTCAAACAAACCACCATGGACAACACGAAGCACGAAAAGACGAACCACGAAAACACGAAACCTAAAAAACAGGAAACGCACGAAACACAAAACGCACGAAACACGAAACGCACGAACCAAAAAAATAGCAGAAATATAGGCAGGATAGTTAACTGCTTTTTGCGTGTTTGTTGCAATATGGAACCGCTCCTTTGCCACACGAACTTTTCGCTACAACAATTTTGTTTATCTCTTATTGGCAAAGGCGATTAGAATAAAAGGAAATTGGAGGAAAGAGACGAAATTTCGGCCTATCAATTGATCTAAAAGAAGAGCATCTTGGCAAAAATTGGTTCAATTTAGATAATCCATGTTGATGTTTTAAACAGGCCTTTTTTTCTGAATCAAATCAAATTAGATTGTACAACCAGAGTGGAGTGATGCTATCTTGACTTCTAGGTCACAGCTTCTTTAATCTTTCTCAATCAAGAAGCCAATGCGACAAGATTCAGCTGTAGTACACAATGCATGTGTCTTGGAGACGAACAACTGATAAAAGTGCAGGAATTTGGTGATCCCCCGTCAATGCCCAATGAAATAACTATTGTACAAAGTCCACAACTGCAATGACGGGGAATAGCTCGATCATTGGAATGTTGGCAGCTATTTGTCTCCGCAACATGTTTACAGGAAGAAACTGCTAAATGTGAAAAATATCAGCCCTTTGAAACTTTTGATTTTTTCGACGCTTAAAGAAACACACACTTGACACTAAACATATATTATCTATTTTGATAAATGCCAGAAATACACAGTTACATTATTTTGGAAGTATTTTGTACCTTCGACAAATAATGCTTGCCCATCGACATCGACAGCTCACATAATAAAATGTCTAAGGGTGTTGTTACACAAGCGCTCATCATAACGCCTATTTATTAGATAAATTAATACTCACTCAGGCCATGCTGGGAATGGCGTGCGATCGCACGCCCACGCCTTGGCACACGCCTTCCGTTGCTCAGAAGTGCAGTTTATCGCACGCCTTAAATAATCTGCAAATAACACTTTACTCTAAAGTGACCAATATGGCCCAATGTAATTTTTTTATCATAATTCAACTATAAACGAACGGTGATAATCACGCAATCGTTTCTATTTGATTTCTACTTGACGAAAAATTTGGCGAATTTTCTAATTTGCTTAAAGTTATGGTAAACGTTTTTTGAATGAAACATCCACTTCTCGATTTCTTCAGATTCTAGTAGCCGGACTTTCAAGGCACACGATGATACCATGTTTAAAACTAACAGAAGTTCTGAAAGTGGCGAAAAACCCCTGTAAACGAAGGTTTCCATAATTTCTTTATCAAAGTTTTGAGTTGAGGTCTGAAAATCGCTCGACCTTTTAGGCCGATAATCCTTGCTTTGCAGTTGTGGTCGCTTGTCTCATTTGCAATAACTGCAGTGGAATCACGATATAACGAACCCCGGATATAACGAACTTCCCGGTATAAGGAACTAAATGCCTGGTCCCTTGGATTCTGCCTAACAAATTCCTTACAAATTCTCTCGGTATAACAAACCCCGGATATAACGAACTCTCGTTATCACGAACCAGTTTTAGGTCCCTTCATCATAATTACCCTTGATATAACGAACTTTCATAAATTCTTCATCTGTTATTTTTGTTTATTTATTTTCGGTATTCATTTATCACTTTCTCTTGGGGAGAAATCATTTTTATAATCGGCAAAACATGCCGATGATACATTTCAAGCCCGGGCTGATACACTCAGACCACGAGATGAAAGATCGATTGCGTCAGAAATTACTGCGAATGAGTACATTGACACTAACAAATAACTTCTTACATCTAAGGCATTAGCAATAAGCGATGACAAAACTTTATTGAGAGACCCAGATGGAGAAGCAGAAAAAGACAAGTAAGAATGTGAAGTAATTGAAGACATCATTCAGGCACCAACTAGGAGCGAAGTGATACCAGCTTTGCCAATCTCTTGGTCCCAAGTTATAAAAGGAACATTAAGATTTTCATTTTCAATGACCAGCCAGTTGTATTATTTGAATTCAGATTGGTCTTTTTGAGTTAAATGGTACATGTATGGCTGTACATGTGCACAGAGGTTGGAGATAGCCTAAACAAGCCCACCACAGGTTTTTTAGGCGTGAACTGCGAAAGGACCCCCAAAAAACATTATCTCTCGGTTTAACAAACTCCCGATATACGAACTATTTTCTGGTTCCCTTCAGAGTTCATTATATCGGGATTCCACTGTAGATACAACCCCATGGCACATGTAAGGCTTTGTTTATTTAAACAGGCTTATTGATCTTTAAGCTTTAAATGATTTGACCCAGATTACACTGTGGTTTACGAGTGTATCTTGCAAGTGCGATCAGTAAAATCCCGTTTTCTCAGGACTCACAATTCCTCTATATACAGTTTACTTTATGTGCATTTTTCTAATCTGTATGCAAATACAAAACTCTTTAGAAACTTTTACTAATAAAATGTGGCCAAAAATGTTCCAAAATTAAAAGACTTTGAATTGTGAGGATTTAGCTACTGTAGCTTTCTTACAAAATATAAACGTGCAATTAACCATTTAATTCGTTCTAACATTAGTCAACAGATAAGTTTTCTTTATGGTGAAAACACAGTTAGAATTCTTAAATTTTGAGAACGAGATTGTCAGGAGAAGCAGACCAGAAGGGTTTATAAACTGCAGGATTACATAATAATTAACCTACCTTATTGTTAATGTTTTTCTCTTTAATATGTTGGGTTTAATAAAGCTTGTTTGATAAAATGTATTGATTGGACTAGCCTTGCTTATGTTTTCTTATGATAAAGTTATGTAGTCTAGTACTACAATATCACAAGCTGGAGTAGTATACTGTTTAGTATCTTTTTCGGTTGCCTATTGTCACATCACATTGCACTGTGCCCTTGGGACCAACAAAGGGAGTGCGATTTTTCACTTGGTCCTCCTGCCATTTATTCCCAGCAATGGCCTGCTCACTCATATTAACAACGATAACTAGGCAACTATATAAAATGTACAAAAGAGCAAAAACAAAACGCAACTTGCACTTGTAAAAATGACGATAACCTCACTCTTTCTCGCGTTTTACAGAACGTCGTGTTGGTAATATTCGACACAAAATCCAATTGAGGTTTCAGATAAATTATGGGATGGGAAAAACTTCACAATCGAAGGACTTGATTACTCGTTCGCCTCAGACTCTGCCCAAAACATAGATACCATGCCTCCGCACAAGGACACAACATGTCTCTGGATATCCTTCATAGCTTTCTTCGAGTGGTTTCCTGTATACAAAACATTTGGGTTTTTAGAAAAAATTACATTTTGTTCCATACTTTCATTACATTATCAATATTCTTAGGTCTGGTTTATCATGTGAGCACAATGTACAACCACTAAGTCTTAAAATGATAACAATTCCACTTGAAATTCCAGAAACGCTGTCTGCATTAACAAGTCTTGTTTATTTTATTGAAAATGTAGCAGTTTATCTTAATTTTGATATAAGAAATGTTTTACTTACAACAAGCTCTATTTCAGTAAGCCTGTTTTCAATCACTGGGACAACCAACTCTTCATTAAATCTGTGGCATTAAAATAAAATAACATCATAACTAGGCATTTTACTAGAAAAAGTGTTATCGTTTATGCAAATTTATTGGTAATGATAATCTACAGCAAGCCTGGCCATGAGCATTTTAACAGGCGCACGGTACATCGCTCTCCTTGGTAAAGTCAGGCGGGCGATTTTTAGTCTCTTGAAAATCGTCAATAAAAGTATATGAATAAACAACATTCTTTAACAGCTAAGTTTACAGAACAAGATGGCGATGAAAAGCTTGCCTTGCTTACCCGAGGCGAGCGTGGAGGCGCGCACGGTGATCCCCTACCTCAAACGGCCAGGGCTGCCACAGCCGAGCTATTTATATAGATAGGTTATGCCATAAATGAAAAAGAAAAAACCAATAGACAGGTATCTTATCATGATTCAAGTATACAGCAAAAATATTTCAGTGACTTGGCTTACTAGCAAAATGGATTTTCTGACCTACCCATAATTTTTTCCAGTTTTGTCATTTTTTATACATTTTATCAATTGCATGTGTGTCAATTTGATTTCGTTGCCTGGGATTACCACTGATGCCATAAATGCAGCTTTCGAATGTGTATGCATCACTGCACCAGCACCTGGCAACAAAATTAGGCATACCTCAGTAAAAACAGTGGTAACGAAGTTCAAGTGTAATTGAAATACAAAAAACATACTTAGCTCAATTCTGACTTTGCAGCAATTAAGAATGAAAATTACTAATATATATAAACAATGTAACACAATGGGCAAGATATATTTATTATATAGGTTATAAAAATTATAAGTATTAATGCAAATAAACTAAGAGTGGTCCTTATACTGTATGTAAAATAGGGGCATGCTACAAGAGTAGCCATATGATATAAACACACAAAAATTATTACAATAAACATAGTTCTCAGTTATGTATGTTTCCAGTTCAGTTATAAATAAGTATGTTTCCAGCTAAATTTTTTGCTTAATTTAATAGTTTTTAAATAAGTGTAAAGTTACTAGCTGATCTTCTTGCATCAAGATAAATTAACATTATACTTGGGAAGGCTATTGAGAGACACTTTGACATCATACCTCGGTTTTTGTGAGCCACCATGAAAAATTTTGCACATGAACTTTTTTTAACACCTAAGCTGCAAAGAGAAAAGCCTTCGATCATCTTCAAATTCTAAAGCTGATATTATCTACACTGCTGATAAATTTCATGGAGATTTTTGGTTAACAGACATTGCGTGACATTATTATAAGTTCCTAATCTCTTTGTTATTGTTTTAGAAATCATTTTAATAAATGATTTATTAAAATTATGAGCTAGAGTCATCTCACATAAATAAAATGTCAAGTATTTTTTAGAAAAAGAAATAACTTCTTCACAGAGAGAGAGAAAAATTTCAACCATTCAACATAAAATGGAGAAAGGTTCTTTCATCATATGGATCAAAGTATGGATCAAAAACTTTACACATGAAGCAAACAAAGTCATTCCTGTCACATTCCAACTAACAGTTTTTTCAAGTAGCTGAACCAAGGAAAGTAATTATTGCATCTTTGCCTTTGTATTTTGTGTTTTTTTTAACTATGCAATAATGCTTTATCCATATCTGCCAAGCTTGTGTTTTTAAATGAGCCAAATCCATTGTTCTACCTAAAACTTCATGTCTCTGTTATCAGGGCTCAAAAAATAAGCATATGGGAGTCAGATCATACCTCTAGATGAAGCTATCATTCATGAAAATACAGTGAAAAGAAAAAGAAAAATTCAACAAAAACAAAAAACAAAAACAAGAGGCCAAAATACTATACCTTGGATCTGGGCTCTCAATAACGTTTCCCTCATCATCACAGACAAATATATGTTCTGGCTAAAAATCAATAATTTTGTAGTGAATTACATGATGAAAAATGCACCTGGCACCTGTCAATACAATAACAACAAAATAAAAAGTTCAGAATGGGAAATCTACAAAAAATGAATTTAAGGAATATGACCAATCTCTATGACCTTAAGTAAACAGGGTAATTCTTTGAAGTTATGAACACGTAACAAGTCATAAGTAATATTCTGACTAGGGTAGTTCATCTCCAGCCTTCAAGAAAAATCTTGCTGCTACAAAATCATATCTTTGTGACAATAAAGAGGTCAGTTGCAATGGTTCTGCTACAGTATTGAAAATTTAAGGGCTTTTGACTAGTCACGCTTTCCATCACCTCTTAGCTTATTAATAGCACAAACAAGAACTTGAAGTCTCATTGAAAAACAAAAGATTCCTCACCCTATCATTTCAGCAAAAATAACATAAATCCTTGAATTAGCCCCCTGAGGGCTTATTTATTTTTGATATTTTTGGATGGGGGCTTTTTTGAGGGAGGGCTTATACGAGGGGGGTTATAAAATTATTGTAGACATAAAGAAGACATTATAAAAAGACCTTCGTTTATTTCAGTAGGAATTTCTTTATGAGCATTTTATTAATTACTACCAAAGTATGAATTTGTCATGGTAATTCAATAAAATGCCACAGGCAACCTCAGATGGCAAAAATCATCATAGGGGGGGGGGGCTTATTGACAATTTTTAGTTCTAGGGTGGGGCTTATTTGATGGGGGCTTTTTTTAGGGGGGCCAGTTCAAGAATTTATAATAAGTTTGAAGTTTTCAAAAAAGCATTTCAACCCAATCACTGCAGAAACTCTAGCTAGCAATTGTTTATGACTCAAACAGCACTTGTGATTAGAATGGAAAACCAATTTTGTTTTATTAGCCACTAAAACTATAGAAATGACCTGTACCCTAGGCGAGCAATCAACAAAACTCAAAAAGAAAAGAAACATCAGAAATAATTTCTTACATTCCTGATCAAATTAGCACAAACTCTTTCACACAAAGAATGACACTTAGCTTGTACCAAATGGATGTATGAAAGCAAACTTACTTTGAGTCTTTCCTTCTGAACTGCAGATGGAGTAACCAAGATTCTATTAGGCCTGAAAAGTGATGGAAAGATTAATAATCAAAATCATAGAGAAATTTCCTCTCTAATGTAATACTAGCCCAGTAATTTTCATGTTATTCAATAATTGGAAGAACTTGACCTCAATCACCTGTAGATGGGTATTTGGAATATAAAAGACATAGATACATTGAATATGTTTGATAACTTCTTTGCATGGCTTTAAAGTCAAGGAGAGACTGCTGTTGCCAACAAATCAACCCTAATTCCATTTCAAGAGCAGGCTGCCAAAGGCAGGGCCTCCAACAAAGGGGGGGCCGGGGAGGCCTTTGAGTTTTTTTTTCAAAATCTTTTGTCATGGGTGTTAAATTTTCCCTTGGCCCCCCCCCCAACTTTCCAACCTTTGTCGGGGCCCATGAAAGGTAAAGCAAGCTGAAAGAGACTAGTCCAAAATATTTTCTACAAGTGAATACCAATTACATTAAATATTTTGATTTTATTCGTCATCTTGAAATTTTCCAATCACAACCATCAAATTGAAACATTTCTGCACAGTTCTGTTGGGTCTACAGAGCTAAAATTGATATGCTGGTGTTTCATACAAATGATTTATAGAAATGATTTACAGGCATTAATATGCCAGCATGAGCAATGATTCATATAACTCTGCGTGTTTAAGGCATTAAGATGATAAAAGAAATATTGTATGATGTTTTAATGATAAGGAACTTAAGGAACCCACAATTTGTATTTGTGGACATAGTGAATTGAAATGCTAGACCTTTCAAAATAAAAGAAACTACTAGATAAAAATGTTACCCTTCTCTGATGCTCATTGCTCCTCCAGTACCAGACATCCATCCTAAATGATAAAACTGATTGCACAATTCCGGAATCAGTCTTCTTATTTCCACCTTTAAAATAGAAACGACTCTCTAATCTAATGCCATATCATAAGAAAGCAAGGTTTTCCAACGTTTCAAGAAAGGTTGGTCCTTAGAATTTTACATTACACAGAATAATACGTGTGTGCAATCCTACGTTTTTTTGTGCATTAGACAATCTTCTGAAAAATCTTATGTGTGCACATGTCACATCCTGCAGACTGGCCAGGAAGCCTATACGCAAACGTGCACGTGTTGTGGTGAGCTCTTGGAAATCTAGACATTTTCAATTTAATTTGAGATGATATATTTAAGGTGATGAATCTCTGCTAAATAACTATCAGTTTCTTTCAGGTCTCCTTGATAAGTCTGTGGATTCACTAACCTCTTTGCTTCCATCGTTCGCACTATCTCTTTTCCTCTTCGCAGCCATCTTGCTGCTGACACGCTGTTGTGCTGTTATGTTTTGGACTCATTTGGAGGGATGGCACCTTCTGTAAAGAATGGCATTGCACATGCGCGAGTTCATAACAGACCTGGGCTCTGTGGTCTGTCCCGTTTGGATGGGGCGCCAGAAATTTAACGGTGGAGGGGATTGATCTTCCTACAGCAGGGCTAGGTGGACAATCAGAACGAGCACATGAAAATTCGGAATCTGTAAATATGTTTTTGTATTACGTAATTATTATTTTAAGGTTTGCTTAGGGTATATAAAGGGTTGTTCCATAGGTTAGGAGTAATTTTGTTGAAAGTTTTGCCGTACTGCTAGGAGCTCTGTCGCTAATTTTGTCGTGCCTGTTGAAGCCGTGTCGTTATTTATCGAACTTGCTTTTAACCCGTTAGTCGTATCATCGCCATAAAAAGAAGAATTTTGATCTTATCCGCCGTTGCCGTATTTTTAGAATTTCTGCCTACAAAGAACTCACGTTTGTAAAACCCACCTTTTAAGAGGTTTTACATTGGTTACCCCGTGTGAGGACAGCCGAGCCGAAGGAAAAGAAAATGAGCACTTATCGAAGGAAAAGAAAATGAGCACTTATCGATACCTGCGAACCACAGACGACCAGCCACGGCTGTTACGCCTATTGTTAAATAACCACAACTTTTATAATTTTTATTTTAAAAACTAAAATTTTAATTTAAAAAATTAAAATTAAACCCAGGCCAGGCCAAGTCAGCCCGTATTGGGCTGACTCGGCCCGGGCTGACTCGGCCCGGGCTGACTCGGCCCGGGCTGACTCGGCCCGGGCTGACTCGGCCGGGGCTGACTCGGCCCGGGCTGACTCGGCCCGGGCTGACTCGGCCCGGGCTGACTCGGCCCGGGCTGACTCGGCCCGGGCTGACTCGGCCCGGGCTGACTCGGCCCGGGCTGACTCGGCCCGGGCTGACTCCGGCCGGGCTGACTCGGCCCGGGCTGACTGGGCCCGGGCTGACTTCGGCCCGGGCTGAGTGGGCCCGGGCTGACTCGGCCCGGGCTGACTTCGGCCCGGGCTGACTCGGCCCGGGCTGACTCAGCCCGGGCTGACTTCGGCCCGGGCTGACTCGGCTCGGGCTAAGTGGGCCCGGGCTGAGTGGGCCCGGGCTGACTCGGCCCGGGCTGAGTGGGCCCGGGCTGACTTCGGCCCGGGCTGACTCGGCCCGGGCTGACTTCGGCCCGGGCTGACTCGGCCCGGGCTGACTCGGCCCGGGCTGACTTCGGCCCGGGCTGACTCGGCTCGGGCTGAGTGGGCCCGGGCTGAGTGGGCCCGGGCTGACTCGGCCCGGGCTGAGTGGGCCCGGGCTGACTTCGGCCCGGGCTGAGTGGGCCCGGGCTGACTCGGCCCGGGCTGAGTGGGCCCGGGCTGACTCGGCCCGGGCTGACTCGGCCCGGGCTGACTCGGCCCGGGCTGACTCGGCTCGGGCTGACTCGGCCCGGGCTGACTCGGCCCGGGCTGACTCGGCCCGGGCTGACTCGGCCCGGGCTGACTCGGCCCGGGCTGACTCGGCCCGGGCTGACTCGGCCCGGGCTGACTCGGCCCGGGCTGAATCGGCCCGGGCTGACTCGGCCCGGGCTGACTCGGCCCGGGCTGACTCGGCCCGGGCTGACTCGGCCCGGGCTGACTCGGCCCGGGCTGACTCGGCCCGGGCTGACTCGGCCCGGGCTGACTCGGCCCGGGCTGACTCGGCCCGGGCGGACTCGGCCCGGGC